>OY740765.1:38929525-39240935 GCA_963513935.1 Aphrophora alni | reverse complement strand
TAAACTGGGATCTAAACTTTCAAATGAGGGACCTCATCTTCTTTTTTCCTCTGTAATAAAATGTACTGTTTGATTTAAAAAAAAATTACCGTCATTTTTCAATATAGCATCCAACTTTAAAATTTCTTTTGGTAACTTCCATTTTTTATCTTCAATTTGGATTTTAAAAGATATTTTAACACTTTCTTATTATTGGGTATTTTTTACATTCTTACCTGTTTACAAAAGATATAAGTTCGAAAGTTCGCTAAAGTTCCATTTAAAATACACGGAAATAAGAACCAATTTCTTTATACTTTGGATTTAATTTCGGTTATACATGTATTGTTTTATAAATACTGTTGAATTTAGGGTTTTATAGGAAGGAAACTTGACACAGGAAACTCCATTGAAGATGTTCCCTTAATATCAGGATGTACCAGCTAGTGCTAGACGGAGCACCAGCTCATAATAGTGACGTAGTAGTGCAGGTTTTCAACACTACTTTTCCTAAACATGATTGTACATAGGGGTCTATATCTTGGCCACCAAGGTCCCTCAGACCTAACTCTCCTTGATTTTTTCTTACATTGGTACAGTACCTAAAAAATTAACTCAATAAAAAAACGTTATGCTTCGGTCGAGGATATGAAAGAAAAAATGAGAGAGATCTTATTTTCAAATTCATCATAACACCATTAAAATAGTTATCAATAGTTGTTTTGTAAGAGCTAATGCTTGCATATCCAACAACAGTGGACATTTAGAACTTCAGCTGTAAGACCAGTCTTCATTGTGTCCGAGCTATTTTTAAAGATTTAATAATTCACTTAATTTTTAAGAAAACAAATGTTAAAACTAATAATCTATCAATCAATAAAATACAACAGTAATTATAAAACTATAAACGAAAGTAAAACACGTGTATTATGAAATTGTTTCTTATTCCCGTGTACTTTAAACGGAACTTTGGCGAACTTTCGGGGCTTCTTGTAAACTAGTAAGAATATATAAAATACTTAAGAATAAAAAGTCTTAAAATATCGTTTAAAATACAATTTCGAGATTCGGAAAATGGCAGTAAAAATTAAAAAAAAAAAAAAAAATTATTACAGAGGAAAACGTAACTCTGGACTCCCAGATTACACTAGACCCGCTTTAGGTGTTCGAGTGAGAAACTAAACCCTTAACTGGTATCTTGAGGTTTTTCAACACCCCAAGTGTGTTGTTATTTTCTTAATACAATAATGTTTTATTTTTTGATTACTTTCAAATCTTTTCCAACGAAATTTACGTTTGTTTTATAAAAATTGTTGGGGTGTTAAAATAATTAACAAAACAAATCTAGACAATGAAAAAGGCAAGAATTTTTCAGGACGAGGATATTGGAGAACTTATAGAAAATGATTTTTGTTTTTATAAGTGAGGGTGATAATTCGAAATTGATCCTGATGAAGATGATGGGTAGATATTTCCATTTAAAAGAAAAGTACAGTTTTTAATCATACATTTTGCTTTTGTTTCCGTAAGTTAAAGTTTTAATTTTTATATTTTAAAAATTATTTTTTATTACTAAAAACAATAAAGGTTTAAATTTTTGTTAGTAGTTTATTATTATTATTGTTATGTAGAACATTGTAAGAATACATTTATTTGAGAAAAAAGTGTCTTTAATTAAATTTTCAAGTGCCATATTGTTTTGAAACACCCCACGATACCAGTTGTATATGCCAAAAAGAGGGATACCAGTTGAAGGTTAAATCCCACTGCTTTGAGGGTTTTTAAATTTTACCAGGCAAAATCGTAGCGTTTTCTAAAAACAACTCTGTAAGCTTGTTTTTAACAAAGACTGAAAGAGATATACATAATCTGTTCACCTTTAAGGGGAACCTTAGAATATATATTTACAAAGTTTTAAACCCCCCCCCACTCCATCTCAAAAATGTGTAATGAACAGATATGGCTTGTAATATTTCAAACTAAAACAATGAATTTCTGTTGTAAGAAAATAATAGTAGGCCAATGCGTTTGTTTGCTACACTTAAAAATGTTATTTTGTATGTAGTTTCTAGATTTTTATAAAAATAGGCTATGGTACTATGAAAATAGTATTGATTACAAAGTTCAATATTTAAGATTAGACAAAGTCAACACCATGCAATGGACAAGTTTTATCGTTTTCAAGACAGTAAAACTGGGACAAAGAAATATTTAGGTAAGTTTACAATATTTTTTCGTGTCACCTTTCCTTGATTTTGAGAATGTCTTTTCATTTAGTCCGAACTTCCATTTCTAACAAATAACATAGATATTATATCTTCTACTACCCCAAAAATAATTTATTAAAGTTGTCGGAACTGGTATAGCAATTTTATTTTTGTGAGGTTTCATTACAATGACTGTAGTTAATGATAAGAAGTCAGTTTTCCTTAGTATCATCAACTTAGATATTTTTATAGTATGATAACGTATTTTTATAAAATAAATTACAAAATCACATTTTTCAGCGTAACGAACGAATGCGTTGGCAGATTTTTATTTTCTTACAATAGAAATTCATGGTTTTTAAAGGGCTTTAATTTGAGGTATCACAAACCATGTGTCCATTACACATTTTTGAGATGGGAGAGGGGGAGGTTTTTTTGGATTTTGTAAATATGTATTCTAAGGTATCCTTCTGAAGATGAATAACTGTCCCCGAGAATAGATTATGCATATCTTTTTCCGTCTTTTAAATAATGGAGATAAGTTTTCAAGAATCACTCTGTATATTTTTGTATAATGACTCAACACTTGTGGAAACTTCAATCTACAAACGAAAGAAAACACTATTTACCACGATAAACACTTTATTTGTTCAAGACGACTTTTCAATGTACACAAACCAAGATATCTTATGGAGTCCCAAGAAGGTTTGTGTACATTAGAACATTTTATTTGTTCAAGACGACGTTTCAATGTACACAAACCAAGAAGTCTTATGGAATCCCAAGAAGGTTTGTGTACATTGGAACACTTTATTTGTTCAAGACGACGTTTCATTGTACACAAACCAAGAAGTCTTATGGAGTCCCAAGAAGGTTTGTGTTCATTAGAACACTTTATTTGTTCAAGACGACGTTTCAATGTACACAAACCAAGAAATAAATTAAATAATTTGTGCAAAATGTACAAAATTTACCTAAAATCCAAAATCTAACTGTATCAAAAGTATAACCGATGGAGATACGAAAAAGTCATAGAAACAAACTTGTAGATGTCACCAAATTCGTAGCTGCTGGTACAATTGTTTTTTTTATATAGGTTTAGCCAGAATATACCTACAAAAAGTGTACACCGACTTTATTTGTTATCCGTATTTAATTTTTATTGAATTTTTTAATGAAATTGAAAAATTATTTTAGGTTTAAAATTGTCACAATTTGTTTCTTTAGTACATTTTTAATTTTATGTATAAATATAATTTTTTGACTTTTGCCCATTACATTGCAAAATGTTCGCGCTCCAGACCACTACTTTGAGGTCCTTACTCATTACGGAGCATCTCTTGGAGGCTGTTTAGTACTTCTGCAAGCAGCTCTGCAGAACTTTTGTTGGCACTACCTAAAATCAAAGGAATCAGCTAAGCTATCCAAGTTGTCAGCTTTACGTTAGAAATTCCAGCTGGACTGTGGACTGTTGGTAGGGGAGTCCACAGGCTTGTCGACAATGGCAGTCGCCGTAGCATAGCGGCAACTTGACCGGTGTCTTTGTACTGTCTCCCTCCCACTCATACAACTAAAGTGATTCCATCGTAGTAAAGCAGAAATTTATGTAAGAAGCGGTTCGCGCGGGGGTGAGACGACAGCGGTAGAATGGGGGTCAGAGAGGAGGGAGAGAGGTAACTGCTCTCGGCGCACTACTACCCAGGCTGCGTACTTTCTGCTAGCTAAATCCCCGCTCCACACAGCAATTACTTAATGATCAAAAAATAAATGTTATGATAGATAATCCAATGAACTTGAAATGAAACTGTAAACTAAAAACAATGTTTTTGAATGGTAGATAGTGAACACCGACTACGAGGCAACACGAGGAACTGTGAGCGACTCAGGTGGGTCGCAGAGTTCTGCCAGGAGGCGCATTCGCACTAGCTCTGCCTTGTTCCCGCGCATGTAGTCAACCGTTTCTTCAATTTGCTCCTGTACTCTAGCGGTAGCTTCTAGCTTGCTAACCATCGTAACCCCTGATAAGGTGTACGTTAAGTTCTTTACATACTCTCATTTGTATTAATGGAAGAGATGCCTAGTTTTCCAGAAGTCTAATTAGGAAATTCGGATTTTAATCCTGGCTTAAGATATTTTTCAAACTACAATTTATTTCTTTGCTTATGAAGTAAATTTGTTTTAAACCAAATACGTAAATAATTATTTATATAAACCAAATAAGTAGTAGAGTTTTAGTAATCCTTATATAGCACTTGACAAAAAACTGTCTGGTCAGTCAGGGTGTCCAGACGCACTGCTTTTGGAGGATATGTTCTCCGGCATTTTTAAATACTGTAGATCAATTTACTTTCCCAGACATGGTGTTGTCTTAATTTTTGTGACTACTTAGGAAGTTCCATTTTTTCTTTGCTTTTCCCAGTAGTGTCATTAAATGGAAAGAATTTTTTTTTTAGTATCAATAAACAGTGGAGTAATGAAAGAAACCAATTAAAAATTAAATCTGTGAAGGAATTCTAGTAGTAAAATATAATTTCAAACACATGAGGTGAGCAGACCTATACCTACAAGTATAACGTCCAAAGCAGATTTATTGAGTAAAGTATTTGTAATAAATGTACCTATTGTATTATTTGTCAATAAATAAGAAGGATATAAAATATGGTATTAACTAAATTCGCGATGTTTTCAATTATTACAACTTACTGTTACAAGTTTAAATGCACTGTATACGTTAAACTGTACTACTTATAAATACGAAGTATTTGGTAATTGTGAAAATTTCGATTTCTGTTTTTTTACTGATCTTTGAGTTTTTTGGCATCAGTCAACCGAAAAAGTGATTTTTGGCATGCCGTCTGTCCGCCATTGTTATTGTTGTACGTAAACAAGATAAGCAGTCACAAACATTAAAGTAACATGGAATTTGGTATAAGCGACTATAGTGTAGGCCTACTTTGCCTATATAAAATCATTTTGAAGTTAAAAAAAAAAAAAAATTTAAAATATCGGCTATTAAATTTTTTTCTTTCATATCGTGTGTTATTCAAGTTATTAACGCTAAATTAGATACAAATTTGCAAATTTAAATTCTGCCTGTAATGGTACCAAACCCACGTCTCTACGATGATTAAATAGCGAAGTTATTGTCAAAATATGTAATTTCTAATCCTTACAACTACCAATAAATCATTTGTACAACAACTACCAAAAGTGTTTTGTAGATATTCGGATATATATTGAAAGGGATTCTATGGAAGTAAAATCGGATATGGTGTAAGGGGTTCGTAGCCTTCTGGACGAATAGCAGGCGAGCATTGTTTTAGTAGTGGTCCCTTGTTGCCAATTCTACGGAGGTGACAAAATATGCTTAGGTAAAATGTCAGTAATTAAACACTGAAAATAACATAGAACCTAATAAATAATCTGAAATTAAATTTAAACTGAAATTTTTAAAAAATCATTACTCATATTAGTAAGAATTCATGAAAATAATGAAATTTGATTTGGCAGCATATGAGTTGAGACTATAATATACTTCAGAAACCTACTGTAACAAGCTTACCCTATACTGGGTAAAACTCATTGATCTATCAAAATATTTCCTACAAGGCCCAAGAAACCTACTTCTTGGGTAAGTACCATTAACTTGTTTAGATTATGTCTGTCCGCTCTGGCTAGGAATCTACATTTTATCTCCATCGTTTATATTTTTAACACCATTATTTCAAGACAATGAATCAATCCCATATTCACCCCTTGCGTTCATAGTTGATTGTTTTTCTCGTCTTACCTGATGTCTGTTTAATATAATTTATGCCTAAGAAAGGTTAGTTCGAAGTCGAAACAGTGATAGTCCTCGCAAACACACACATTTGACAACCATTAAATTGATAGATAGGTTTATCTATTTATTTAAATTAGGAGAAAAAACATTTTGTTTTTAATATTAATATTCCTTGTTATGAAAGACAGGTTATTTAAACATTACCACTCAAAACGACATTTGTTTTTAATATTAATATTCCTTGTTATGAAAAACTGGTTATTTAAACATTACAACTCAAAACGGCATTTGTTTTTCATATTAATATTCCTTGTTATGAAAGACTTGTTGAAACATTACAACTCTAAACGGCTTTTGTTTTTAATATTAATATTCCTTGTTAATGGAAGACTGTTTATTCAAACATTACAACTCAAAAAGGCATTTTTTTTCATATTAATATTCCTTGTTATGAAAGACTTGTTATTCAAACATTACAACTCAAAACTGCATTATTTGTTTTTAATACTAATATTCCTTTTTATGAAAGACTGTTTATTCAAATATTACAACCTAAAACTGCATTTGTTTTTAATATTGCTCGTTATGAAAGACTGGTTATTCAAACATTATAACTCAAAACTGCATTTCTTTGTAATATTAATATTCCTTGTTATGAAAGACTGGTTATTCAAACTTTACAACTCAAATCTGCATTTGTTTTTATTATTAATATTGCTTGTTACGGAAGACTGGTTATTCAAACATAAAACTCAAAACTGCATTTGTTTTTAATATTAATATTCCTTTCTTATGAAAAACTGGTTATTCAAACATTACAACTCAAAAATGCATTTGTTTTTAATATTAACGCCACCTTAAGAGATTTATGTAGTTTTGATTTGTAATACTTGAATAACCAGTTTTCATAACAAGAAATTAAAAACAAATACAGTTTTTAGTTGCTATGTATGACTAACCAGTCTTTCATAACAAGGAATATTAATAATATTTTTCTTACATAAATTTATTATAAATTTTCGTTTTATTTTGGTGCAGAAATTGGACATATCAAAATACATAGCCCATTAGACCTGCACCGATTTCGAGGACAGAGTTTTTAGCCCTTGAATATATTATTTATTTACATTCATTGTATTTCTTGTAATTAAACTCTACACATGTGCAATTTGACGACTATATTAAGTTAAAAACATTTTTAATCACGTGTTGAGATTGTAAGTATGTTTGACGAGGTCTTAGATACACATTTAGACTATTTTCGAAATAACCTTTGTATTTTATTTGCGATATTTTTGCCATGCAATATCTCAAGAAGAAACAACTAGATTTGGTTTTTCATTTTAAGGCACAAACTTCTTGGTCATTATTAACTTATGAAAAAAAAAAGAAGATAATAGTGTCAGAGTCGGAAAAAACCAAGAGTTGGACAAGAGAGACCTAATATAAAAGATGAAACACAGGGATAAACTCAAGGCTACGTAAATCCAGCTAGTAAACCTCGGGATTGCTAAGCCTGTACTCACTATAATGTTACAAGGTTTAGAATATGCAGTTAAAGATTATAAAATACGATGTAAGGACGGTATTTAATAGTAATCAACCTCCTCTCTCTATAAAGTGAGCTTCAAAATACCTACTATTTACAGGATATCCCAAAATTCATAAAATGTGATTTTTTTCCAGCCATTGTCTTATGCAACTATGCATTTTCGTAAAGCAGAGCAAAAAATACATTGAAATGTTTTACAATTTTGTGTATTCCCCCCCCCCCGTGTTTATACTGGTTAACGAAGTTTACCTTGTTATTTTTACAATAAATGCAGAAACTATTTCCTTTCTGTAATTTGGCAGTGAGCTTGGGGATTGTAGTACCATTTATCACATTGTTGCCTCTGGAAAGATTTTTGCAGATTCCCGTGTTTATCGATAAATATATTTATTAAGCTTCATTAATAAAATTATTAGTTTAAATTAATGATTAATCAACACAAGGATTAACTCAAGACTATGTGAAGTGAGGTGTAGATCCAGCTAGGTACCCTCGGGATTGGTAAGTCCGAACTCACATAGGCAACCACTGAGGGGTGAAAAAGAAATTTAAAAAAAGGCCGAAACACGTCCTCAGCATCGCATTGGATTAAAATCCAGCCTTTAAACGGCTGCATAGATTCACTTTTTTTACTTGGGATTTTGCACGCGGATTAATTTTCACATTTCACTCAAATTTGTAAGTAATCGGCAGAGGAGATTTTAAGAAGTTATGTATTTTGTAACTGCTCCGAGACGATTTTTTTGGAAATTTTGAGGCATAAAAAAAGTCCCGAGATAAGGCCAAAATAGGTTGTGTAGCACTACGCAGACATCATAAAAAAATATATTTTTCTCGCGAGAGGGGGTAAATCTTAATAACTTTGAGTACATTTAGTCCAAGTTGAATATTTCATTAGCACGACTCATATGTTTCTGAAAAATGTTTACTAACTTATTAAAAAACGTTACTTTTACTTTTGTCTTCAAGAAAAACCTTTCAGGGCGTATTTAATTATACGGATAGGACGAGGAAGCGTCATGTCCATATCATTTGCATATTGAGGGACAAGGTAGCGTCATGTCCATTTCATTTGCATAGTTTTATTAGGCAATTTAGGACCCCTATTTCTCGGTAATAAATGGCTGATGTAAGTGCGCGTGCGCGACTACCACCCCTTGTAATAAATTAACTACGAAGATGCAGATTTCTTCTAAAGTGATACATTTAGACGTCGCTTTCGTCACCAAACCGTAACATTTGAACATTCGAGTTAACAACAACAACAAAACCACTCGTACATTCTGATCAACTTTCTGGATATTTAGTTTTGTTTGAATTTATCTTAATGTATATTGTAAGGAACTGAACTGTTGACATAAAATAAATGTTTTACTGCACTTGTTAAGTTTCGGGTTAATTTTCTTTAAACAAATAATTATCAAAACTAACACTTTTCTGTTTTCTTAACTTCAGAACTAACCAACTCCGAGAACTTCCACCGTGTGTTTTAAGATCACTCGACTTCCTGAATCCTCGTTTGATATTTAGATGTACGTTTTCCTAGAAGAAGGTAACCGAGGCGAGTTCTAGGCAGGAGTGATTTCTGTTACCCAGTGTAAACTAGGACCCTCTTCCTAGAGTTTTCAGGTGGCAGAGTCTTCACAAACTATAGCTGAATAGCTAACGTTCCAGGGCTGAGAGTTCGCTTCCAGAGTGCCAGGATCCCAACAGACTATATAGGTTCTCGCTTAGGTTCTCCACAAACTGTAGGGGTTCTCGCTTCCAGAGTGACATCGTCTCTACAAACATTGGAATCTTCGCTTCCAGGATGGCAAAGTCCCCACAAACTAAAGGGGCCTTATTATCCATAGTGGCAGGGCATCCACAAACTGTAGGGGTTCTCGTTTCCAGTTTGACATCTTTCCTACAAACTATTAGGGTTCTCGCTTACAGGGTGACAAATATAGGGGCCTTCGCATCCAGGGTGGCAGTATCCCCACAATCAATAATGGCCCCCGCATCCAGAGCGGCAGGGACCCCATAAACTATAGAAATTCTCGCTTCCAGGGTGGTATTTTTATTTTTCAGGCACAGTCAACAAACAAAATTTTAGTTATTAGTACGATTTAAATCCCCAGCAGGTACATCCTCTTCGCAGTCCACGTGTTGGTGTGATGAGAAGTTTTAGAATCATTTCTTTGAAGAAAGAGAGAAGGGAGGGCAAGCTGTGACAGTCAATTCTGCTGTCACACACAAAACAATGCATTGTAGACTTCCGAACTGCATTGTCGTGGTTTCGATCTGGACATGACGGGGTTACACTAGGATGGGGGAAACAGTCAATACTACCAGAATATCCGTGTGGTTGTAGAGATGTTCCAGAAGAAGGAGACGTTCCATGACCTGTCAGTGTGCGACTGTTTTCACTGGGGCTATCTCAAGTTTTTACCTTAAAAACCATTTTAATTTGCTGTTACACCCTACATAACGTGGTTCTTTTTTTATACAATTTTCCCAATACACTTTGAGGGACAGATAAAATTCAGTTCAACGGTGAATTCTGATTAGTCTAGGGAATATTTAAAAAAATGGTGTTCTGATTTCACATATTTTGCTATTTTTACAATTTAAAAAATTTCAAATACATTTTTTACCGCCATTTTGGTTAGGTTCATCAAAAAAAAATTCGTTAGCGCCATTAATTTTTTTTTTTATGTCCTTTAATTTGATGTCACAAGATGTGAGTTTCAAAATGTTGATTATCTCCTCCAATTCCCCATTTCAATGGAGGTGGATAATTCCAAATTATGATAGATGAAACTTCAAGTGACCATAGTTAACAGTCTCAAAAGGGTTTGGCTCTATTAGGGGTCATAGTTTAATTAAAGTGAGGGGGGCTTTATTAACACACTGTATACAGTACACATATAAATAGAAATTTAGAAGATTAATGTAACTAAATTGAGAAAACAGTGGCACAGGAGTCCCCAAAACCCTAATCTAAACTTATAGAAAAATTAATAAGCAAAAAACAAAACACAAACAACTTTATGTTGATACACATATGCAAAAAAAAAATAATAATAATAAAATAGATAAATGAAGTATGTTACAGAGTGTTTCATGAAGAAACGAAAGCATTTCAGGACGATTTCTGCTGGTGAAAATATTGAAAAAGTGTTCATATAAATAGAGGTCCGGAGACGCTTTGTTTTCCTTCTGTCGGTCATTTTGTGGTTTTAAACAAATTAATGATAACTTTTGAAATTAGTAAGATTATGAGTTTTAATTTGGTATGCTTGAAACTTTCTACGTACCTCTCTCAGTAATATCCATAAATAAGATATGAAATAAATATAAATGACTGGAAGAAGGCGGCACTTGCTTTCATGGAAATTTAAAAGTGATTGAGGTGTGATCTTCTTGAGTCCAATAGTTCAATGTTCAAGGCGTACTCGGAACTAAAGATTATTTACTTGGTTATAATATCTCGTTTAGGTCTTTCCTATATGTCTATTAACAGTTAAACCGGTTATCACTGGATAAGAAACAACTCCAACAGTCAACTTATCAAAACATGGTCTGAGCACCGCATCGTCAGATAACAAGGGTCAGAAGGGTTTGGCAGATCCAGGAGCTTTCCGCTGAGCGGCACGTTTTTCTGCTAAAAGAGAGATTTCTAAGATAGCCCATGTTAGGTTCGGTTCGAAATTGACATGATTTAATCACATTACTTTAGTTCCTAAAATTTACTTCAAAGGTTTAAAAAAATAACATTAATACTACCATAGATCTAAGAATGTTTGCCTATGTACTATTGACAAACGTAATAAATCTTTAGGCAGAGTGTCGGTTAGCAACATGTATAAGAGTGCAGAAAATGAAAGAATGTAGCAGAATAATATGCAGCACAGCGGATAACCTCTAGACTTGTCAACTGGCGTTCAGAACACTGGCATCTCAGCCACGACTAGCATTCACGTTGAACTGTGTAGTACTTTTGGGCACATTAAAAAAGCAACACGTCAACCGGCATATCAAAAGAAAGGGCTTTTTAAGGCACAACTAATGGCAATAACAAATTTCACTTTTAACTTTAATAAAAATGTTATTTCAAAATTTGGATGACATTTTCAAAATAGTCTATTGTATAGGATTTTTACAGTTGGTATGATAGTTATTTTCTACAGCACTTTACCGATTTTAATTAAATTTAATATGTGGGCATATTCTACAGTGCTGCACAGTTTTTAGTTGAACTTAATAAATGGGCATTTTTTGGCCTTCTGAGGACATTTTAAAATTATTTTTATAACTCAAAATTTCGTGGTCGTTGCTCTTAGAAAAGAAACAAATAAAATTATTTTCTCAAAATCGGCACCGACGATTTTGATCAAACTTTGCTCGTGTTCATCTTCTAAAACTCAAAACAAACCGTATTGGTCACCGTCACCATCTCTCTAAAATTATCGATTTGTAAGTTATCGGTAAAAAAAACAAAAATCCGCCATGTCGCTTTTACAAAATACGTTATTTCTCAAAATGAACTGAACCGATTTCGTTCAAATAGTAGTGAACTCTGAAGAATAATAATCCCTTGTTCAGGAATAATTGGTAAAAAATAAAAACGAACCTTATCCGCAGCCATTGAAAGCTCGATTTTGATCAAATCCAATTTTCATTGTTGACGTGTTTTGGCACAAGCGAAGCGAGTCCTGTTTAAAATATAAGTTCCCATGCTCCATTCTGTTCCGTCAAAATAATTGCTCCTAAGGTTATTTCAGTTAGGACAATTAATAATGTGGAGTGAGTGAATGAGTCGTGAAAAATAAACTGCGGCGCAGAATTCAAGTCGTTTTACCGTAGGCAATATTCTCTTGTAGATTCCATTTTGATCGGCTCGGAAGATTAGCAAAGACATGTTTCATTTACTGCCAACGAGGCTTGGACGCACTTGAAAGCGGTTAGAACAGCCGTGTACATTGCTCAATTTCAAACTGTTCAGAACAATTTAAACAGCGAAACAAGATGACTAAGTGCTCTGATGATCTCGGCCGTAATAATCGTTTATTATAATGACCACACTGGATTCTGATAAAGAGATCTTAATCTCTTAAATTCAATAATTCATTCTTTTCATAAGAAGACAGTTTCAAGTGTTAAGTTTGGTATTTACAAATTAATTATTCTGTCATAATATACAGAAAACTTATTAATCATAATAAACGTTGTTAAAACACTGCATGTACTTTCTCACTTGCAGCCAAAACTCAACCAAAACTATTCCTAACCAAAAATGTCAGCTGTAAGAAATTGAAAATAAACCATGGACAGCGTATTGATTAAATATGTAAATGTATATAGGACCTAGACTCGCTTCGCTTGCGCCTCAAAGTAAATCTGACAAACGTTTAACGTTATTTATTTGTTTTTTCTCTCAATTATTTCTGAACCGTATTGTTTATTCGACTTGCGATTGTACACACGTGTTTGGGTCATTAAGCTTCACATTTCACTAAAATTTAAACGAAATTAATTCAACCGATTTTGTGAAATTGCGTATTTTATAACAGGGACATGCCGATTTTTTAAAATGATAACTCGTGTTTCGTTTGAATTCCTAGAGGCTATACTTAAGCAAAATTTTATCAAAAACGTTTTTGTCGATTTTGAGAGATTACATATTTTGTAGCATCATGGCAGATTTTTTTTTGTTTGTTTGCCGATAATTCACGAACCTGTATTTTTGGAGAGATGGCGATCATTCTGTTTTGTTTGTGTGCTTAGAGGCTACACAAAATTGTATTAAATTCGTGTGACCGATTTTGAGAAACAGCCTAATGGCAGATCCCCCCCCCTCCCCGACAACTCTTGTACTGGTATTTTTGGAGAGATGGCGACCAATCTGTTTTGTTTGTGTGCTTAGAGGCTACACAAAATTGTATTAAATTCGTGTGACCGATTTTGAGAAACAGCCTTATGGCAGATCCCCCCCCCCCCCGATAACTCTTGTACTGGTATTTTTGGAGAGATGGCGATCAATCTGTTTTGTTTGTGTGCTTAGAGGCTACACAAAATTGTATTAAATTCGTGTGACCGATTTTGAGAAACAGCCTTATGGCAGATCTCCCCCCCCCCCCGACAACTCTTGTACTGGTATTTTTGGAGAGATGTCGACCAATCTGTTTTGTTTGTGTGCTTAGAGGCTACACAAAATTGTATTAAATTCGTGTGACCGATTTTGAGAAACAGCCTTATGGCAGATCTCCCCCCCCCCCCCCGACAACTCTTGTACTGGTATTTTTGGAGAGATGTCGACCAATCTGTTTTGTTTGTGTGCTTAGAGGCTACACAAAATTGTATTAAATTCGTGTGACCGATTTTGAGAAACAGCCTTATGGCAGATCTCCCCCCCCCCGCCAACTCTTGTACTGGTATTTTTGGAGAGATGTCGACCAATCTGTTTTGTTTGTGCGCTTAGAGGCTACACAAAATTGTATTAAATTCGTGTGACCGATTTTGAGAAACAGCCTTATGGCAGATCTCCCCCCCCCCCGACAACTCTTGTACTGGTATTTTTGGACAGATGTCGACCAATCTGTTTTGTTTACATTCATATGTACAAGTTTGAACAACGACTTCCAAAACGAGTGAATATGTGTTGCGTGCTGTGATAACTGTGATTTTTTATAAAATCTGATGATGGGGGAATGTCCGAAATTCTAATAATTTAGAACAATAAATATCAATTGACGTATACATAAGTTTAACTCCTAAAACATAAAGTTACATTTTATTTTTTCACATATCGGTAAACAAAGTTATGTGGTGGATCAAAATCGATTAGTGTCTAGTTTTTTTTGCTGCTAAATCAGTTTTGAAATCCCTTGAGTAAAATTAAAAAATTGTTTTTGAAATTATTTATCCCTTGCGTCTGTTATACAACAGATAATCGACATATTTTGACCAAACATCAAGACTTTTTTCCATTTTTGAATATGTCGTTTCGTAGCTACTCAAACATAAGAAAAACAATATTACGATTTTCTCAAAACCGGTTATAACGATTTTGGTGAAATTTTGAGTCCAAAAAAGTGATTTTTGGAATGATGCGTGTAAAGTACTATACAGCTAAAACGCGTGGACAGATTTTAATCAAATTTCATATCTGGGCATATTTTCACCATATCTCGGGACATTTTGTTGGTAATTCAAAATTTAGGTGTAGCTATCCTTAGAAAAAAACCAAACCAAATGTTGTTCAAGTGTAGTCACTAAGGAGCTAAACAAATCTAATACCCGCCATCTCTCTCGAAATGTCGCTTCGTGAGTTATCCTTAAAAAAACTTACAGTTATAAAATCCTTAATTTTTCACCGGTTTCCTTTCAATATTATAAACTTGAAAAATAAATCTTCTACAAACTCGCAATTAAAACATCACAGTTCAGAAATAATTGGAAAAAAAGAGAACAATCCGTCATTAAAAGATGGATTTTCCCAAATACCATTTTCGTTGAGCAAAGCAAGTTTAATCCCTTATAAATAGTTATTTAAAGAGGGCGTCCATTTTCACTTTTTGATTGACAACCGAACTGACACATTCTTGGTGACACTGATTTTTGGTTAGTTTTTAATCGGTTTTGGGGATGAGCAAGTCAGAAAGTTAGTGCAGGGTTTTAATTCTTCTCATGTGTAAGTAGTGAAGTAATAGATAATTTGTGGAATATTGTTTAACGAGATAGTTCGTGTCATATTGCTGAGATTTCGAAAGCTTTTACGAGTTTACTTCAAATATACCTAAACCAAGGGATTGAATTGTTACCAAAACACCGAAAGGACCATTCATCTCGCAAACTTTGTTCAAAGTGTGAATTCATAAAGTACATTCACTAAAAGTATTTCAAAAATTGATTGGAGTGCTACTGCGCCAAGTAGAACAAAGCGAACCGAAATAAAACAACACGTATTTTGTTTACGTCGACTATTACAGGTTTGTTTGAACAAAGAACACATTCAACAATATCTGATCGAGCCATCGAGGCTTATTTTTGGAAAAATATTGGAATGGACTAGCGCGAGGCCAGAAAACATATCAGAAGGCGTTGTTACACACACTTGGAAAGCTCCACGAATAGTCAAGCTTATAATAATATAACAATATTACTGTTAAACATACATTACTCTTTCACATATAGAGAAAACCTCAATTACAAAGCTCCTTAAGTATTATTCCTTATTATTAAATATAATATTAAACATATTACTCGAAATATTTTTGTTTTTACTCTTAAATAGTTTTACTTGCGATTCTGCACACGGGTTTGAGTCATTAATCTTAACCTATCATTTAAATTTGAACTAAATTAATTTTGACAAATTTGTATTTTATAATAAAAAAATCGAACCTACTATTTTCTTTTCGAATTTACCACCATTTGGAAATTAATGAACTATATTTCTGGTTAGAAAGTTTATAGTAAATTATAAAGTTTATAAATATAGAAAGTTTAAAGTATATAAAGTAACTCTGGTTTCCCAACGATAACATAATTTTTGGAACGATGACGACCAATAGGTTTTATTTCGGTCCTTAGAGGCTACACGTGTGCAAAATTTGATCAAAATTGTTGGAGCCGACGGAATTTTGTGTTCTTTCTTTTATGACTGCTTCCCCCAAATTTTTAGGTAGACATAAAATAGAACGTATGACCAAAATATTCCCGCACCAAATTCTATTAAATTCAGTCTTAGTGTTAGGGCGCTACACACTACAGCATTCCCAAAGCCACGTTTTTGTACTCGGGAAAAGCAACTCCTCATTTTGTCTTGTGTTTTTTAAAACTTTAGGTGGGTACATTTATTTCAAGCAGTATGATACCTACAAGTCTGATATATTGCACGCGCCTTCCAGACTACCCTACCATATTTATTAGTGTATGTTAATTTAAACCTTTATTATTAATATTGAAAATAAATTGGGGTTTTTTAAATAGTAAAAATTTAAAAAAATATTGTTTTAAACTTTAATATTTTTAATAATTCTGCTAAAATATACTTGCTAAATAGCTATCTAAAATTTCATGCTTATAGGCCTAATAGTTTCTGAGATAATGGTAAGTACGTAGAGAAGAGTATTTTCTCCCTTTTGGTTAACATTGGAGTGATGAAAAGTACCGACTACCCTTAAAATAAATAGAATTAAAAATCGTCTTTTCAAACCAAAATGGACGTTAAAAATTAACCTTGTTGATCGTAATATTAGATCGAAAGTTCTTTTCCACCAGTAATACTGTTTTAGCGCTGTAAAACCGTGGCTTCTCAACCCTCTCCCGCTTGATTGTTGTCGAAATGATGAACTTGAGTTTAACAAAAAAAACAAACAACGCCTAACATCTTGGTGCTTACTCATTGTGTTGGCATGTACACTTTGAAGAAAGCAAGTTTTTATGCCGTTTAATGTCGAGTTAATTCAGTGGAAACATTAATTTTAATACTTGTGACATAAAAATTAATAACACGACTGCAAAGTTCAGCGTGCTCAACATTCTTGTCTACGTTTCATTTAATAATATTCAATGCCAGAATATATAAAGGGTTGTCAAATTTTAAATACATTTTGCAAAATGATAAAGGAAATGTTGATGAACCATGGTACAATTCCGTTCACACAACAGATCCTCTTATAAAATGCACAATAGTATGTTTTCTTGACTTCGCAGAAAATATTAATTAGTATTGGTAGTTCGAGGGTATCCTGTAGGGTTGTAACTGTTTGTACACGGGTCTTACGAACCTTAGTGAAACAAGTCTACTTCTAAATACTAAACTTATTTTGGAAAATTCCCGCTATTTTGAAATTTATGTAATGATTTTTCTGGTTAGCAAGTTTGTCTTATTGTTTGTAAATCTGAGCTTAAATACAAAGTTTAATAAAAATCGAACCTACTATTTTCTTTTCGAATTTACCACCATTTGGAAATTAATGAACTATATTTCTGGTTAGAAAGTTTATAGTAAATTATAAAGTTTATAAATATAGAAAGTTTAAAGTATTATCCAATTGTTTGTAAACAAAAGAAAGACGACAAACAGACGATTAATCGAAACGGCAATATAACAAACGTTGACAGCTAAATGGAGCTGAGTCAATGTCTTTATCAGCAGTAGTAGTTATGACATCACTTCTCCTCCCGTCTGCAACTTACCTAACGCGCGCATTATGAAAGTCCAGGCTACACCTTGCGGACTGTACGAGGTTCAGAACACCTGTGTAACAACTGTTGTGTTTGTCTTTTAATGCAATTTATTAATTACTATTATTTCTTTTTATATTGGTGGGAGGGGGCGCCTTCCATCGGTCGAAAATCCCTACCTTAGCTCATTAAAAGTAAATTTTTAGTTCAGTAGCGAACTGTTGTTTGTTCAAATATTTACCCTCTCGTGTTAGATCCTATATTAAAGGTGTTATTTCATATAAGAGGCGCCTATTTGACTGTAAATCAAGTGTCTTACGGTCTATGTCTCGGTTAGGAACTGACAATACACATGCAACCGTTGAACGATGTTTCGTGCAAAGTCCTCATTCTGTCCTTCGCTCACAAAATAAACTTAAAGCGTGGAATTTTTGTCAGTTTTATTTGTACCTAAGTTATTCCTGATACATTCAATTACATACAGTCAGTCGCAGAAGTCCTGTCCTTGTATATGAATTACAGATATTTTAAGGTTAAAAACTTACTTTAACTCTTTCCTTAAAGGATCGTCCAATTCAGCGGATGAAATTTATCTCTCTACGTTGATCCTGCTCCTTTTTTGATTTTCCTTCCACGTGTGCTCCTTCTTAAGTCTAAATGTGATTCTTTGTTGCGTAAAAGCGAATAACATTTCGTTCATCATCGTTTTATACAAAGAGAAAGAAAGGAACATAAAATAAATATCTCAAATACTCCAATAGTTCCAGGATTGTAAAATAACAAGCGTTGTTCAAGGAAGTCCTGATATGGAAAATAAAAGAGAGGGATCTAACCCAAGATTACATAAAAGGTGTAGATCCAGCTAGGTTCCCCCGGGATTGACAAGCCGTACTCACTATAAATGTGCCCCAAGGGTAATACGTATTATTGGTCCAAATGAACTCCTAGATACTTTATAACAATGACTTTCTTTATTTTGAAACCCTGCTGTAAACAAGCCAGGCAGGCTATTAATTGTCTTTGTTAGGGCAAATTGAATAAATTTTGTTTTGTGTTCATGTAATAGCATACAATTTTTGAAAAACCACTATTCAATTGCCCCAAGATCATATTACGTTGCTTTCATTAACATTTGGTGCGCTTCTTCAGTATAAAGCATTACACAAATTGAACATTACACAAATATTTGAATATTTAGAGTTGTAGCTTTGATGCGCAAAATTTAGTCCTAAGCTATATTAAACTACGTGTAATAAATTCAAGTTGTAAATATTTCGTGTTGTGACATTATTACGGGTTTAACAAACAACTTTATTAACTGTTCACGATTTATAACAACCAAACATTAGCATCGGTAGAGCTTAGATATTTATATTTGTGTGACTAAAACTAATGAGAGTCGAGTGTATCTTGGTGGGTCGGGCCGGTGGCCAGTAGGATTGAAATTGACACCGTTAAACCAACTGCAATTCATATATAAAAGTAATACGATAGGGAAAAATAAAAGCTATTTCCGGAAGACTTTTGGTCCCAATGGTTTGTGAATCCATCTCAATAAGTAAAACGCAAAAATCAGATGAGTTGAAATTTCACACAGTAGTAAACCTATTCTTAAGGAGTTATTCTAGTCCAAGAATCGACATTCGATACAGCGAAAACAATTCTTAAATTTGGGAAAGTATAATATAGAAGAGTGTAAATAGCGGTACACGAATAATTATAAAACAATATAGACTATACCACGAAAACCATTCTTAAAGTTGGGAAAACATAATATTGAAAAGTCTAAATACCCGTACACGAATAATTATAAAACAATGTATACCACGAAAACCATTCTTAAAATTGGGAAAACATAATATTGAAAAGTCTAAATACCCGTACACGAATAATTATAAAACAATGTATACCACGAAAACCATTCTTAAAATTGAGAAAACATAATATTGTAAAGCCTAAATACCCGTACACGAATAATTATAAAACAATATATACCACGAAAACCATTCTTAAAGTTGGGAAAACATAATATTGAAAAGTCTAAATACCCGTACACGAATAATTATAAAACAATGTATACCACGAAAACCATTCTTAAAGTTGGGAAAACATAATATTGAAAAGTCTAAATACCCGTACACGAATAATTATAAAACAATATATACCACGAAAACCATTCTTAAAGTTGGGAAAACATAATATTGAAAAGTCTAAATACCCGTTCACAAATAATTATAAAACAATGTATACCACGAAAACCATTCTTAAAGTTGGGAAAACAATATTGAAAAGTCTAAATACCCGTACACGAATAATTATAAAACAATGTATACCACGAAAACCATTCTTAAAGTTGGGAAAACATAATATTGAAAAGTCTAAATACCCGTACACGAATAATTATAAAACAATATATACCACGAAAACCATTCTTAAAGTTGGGAAAACATAATATTGAAAAGTCTAAATACCCGTACACGAATAATTATAAAACAATGTATACCACGAAAACAATTCTTAAAATTGGGAAAACATAATATTGAAAAGTCTAAATACCCGTACACGAATAATTATAAAACAATGTATACCACGAAAACCATTCTTAAAGTTGGGAAAACATAATATTGAAAAGTCTAAATACCGGTACACGAATAATTATAAAACAATATATAGCACGAAAACCATTCTTAAAGTTGGGAAAACATAATATTGAAAAGTCTAAATACCCGTACACGAATAATTATAAAACAATATATACCACGAAAACCATTCTTAAAGTTGGGAAAACATAATATTGAAAAGTCTAAATACCCGTTCACAAATAATTATAAAACAATGTATACCACGAAAACCATTCTTAAAGTTGGGAAAACATAATATTGAAAAGTCTAAATACCCGTACACGAATAATTATAAAACAATGTATACCACGAAAACCATTCTTAAAATTGAGAAAACATAATATTGTAAAGCCTAAATACCCGTACACGAATAATTATAAAACAATATATACCACGAAAACCATTCTTAAAGTTGGGAAAACATAATATTGAAAAGTCTAAATACCCGTACACGAATAATTATAAAACAATGTATACCACGAAAACCATTCTTAAAGTTGGGAAAACATAATATTGAAAAGTCTAAATACCCGTACACGAATAATTATAAAACAATATATACCACGAAAACCATTCTTAAAGTTGGGAAAACATAATATTGAAAAGTCTAAATACCCGTACACGAATAATTATAAAACAATATATACCACGAAAACCATTCTTAAAGTTGGGAAAACATAATATTGAAAAGTCTAAATACCCGTACACGAATAATTATAAAACAATGTATACCACGAAAACAATTCTTAAAATTGGGAAAACATAATATTGAAAAGTCTAAATACCCGTACACGAATAATTATAAAACAATGTATACCACGAAAACCATTCTTAAAGTTGGGAAAACATAATATTGAAAAGTCTAAATACCGGTACACGAATAATTATAAAACAATATATAGCACGAAAACCATTCTTAAAGTTGGGAAAACATAATATTGAAAAGTCTAAATACCCGTACACGAATAATTATAAAACAATATATACCACGAAAACCATTCTTAAAATTGGGAAAACATAATATTGAAAAGTCTAAATACCCGTACACGAATAATTATAAAACAATATATACCACGAAAACAATTCTTAAAATTGGGAAAACATAATATAGAAACGTCTAAATACCCGTACACGAATAATTATAAAACAATATATACCACGAAAACAATTCTTTAAATTGAGAAAGTATAATATTGAGGAGTGTAAATAGCGGTACAAGAATAAATAATGAAAAAATCGATTCCGCTAAAAAAAATAAAATCGTAAAATGTTCTTCTTACAATAGGCCCCAAAGCGGATATTTCCTCAAAACACTCCATTTGTTGACCCTCACTAACTGAGAAAAAAACCAAAATATTTTTAAACACTAGTAGAAGTCTCAGCTTTTGTACATCCTATAATTTTAATAGAATATTTCTTAAAGGTATGTCTGAAACGAAAATGTGTCACGTATATTTTAAACGTATACTTTGAACTTTTTATTCTGCAAATGCAGCATCCAAGTCGCAGTATTCGTCATCCTTTTACATTTAGATATCCAGTTCTAGTTACTTGATAAGAAAGAGCCGTAAGAATAGTGACTAGGTGTCTTAATGAACGATAATGTGCCAAATTCTATGAGGGAATAATGACCTAAAGAAAAGTTAACTGGCAATGAATCGTGCAATTGGCTGAAGATACACTTACGACGTCGGCCAAATTGCAAGTCGTTAATCCTGTCGTCATAAAAATATTTTTGGACGCAAAAAATATTGTTTAGTTCATTGACAGCATGTAAATGCTTGGGGTGAAAGTTTGGCAACGACTTCAAATGGAAACAAACAAAATATTTACTTTTGAAGTTTTTTGAAAATTATCTTCTGGAATGATCGTAACTTATTCGCAAGCTTAATGGATAGTTAACAGTAGAATAGAATGCTTTATCCTTATAACATAGTTTTAACAATGACCTTACGAGCGTCTGATAGGTTGATATATATTTTTAAAACATAAATTGGGTATACACACCATTACAAATACATTTATACAGTTAGACAATATCATAATGAACAGTAAAATTAACTTCTTCTAGAAGATCCTACCTGGATTGCCATGAATCCTGGACACGTTTACAAAGAATTTTCCAATCCTTACTCTGGCTTGGACAACTTTTAGTTTGAAACACATTCTGTTATAAAATGAACGTATAAATTTTCCCTCTTCAACCCATGGTTTATAATTTAAAAATATTATTTCATTTTTATATTACTGTGACAGATAAGAAATCTGTATGACCATAGTTAAAAAACTACACAGACAATAACAGTAATACAGTACAAAACAACTAACATATCACATAAATAAATTGCAAAAATACATAATATTTTATTAAAAAGGGACATTAATATACAACACAAAATACTAAACAGTCAATAGAAACCTTCAACGTCACTCAGCAACTTTTGTCCAATTCTAGGATCATCATCCTCTCCTGATTAAAGTGCTCTAAGGAGACCTCTACTCTTAGTCTCCCGGAAGTATCATCAGACTGTTATTTAGGTTAAAGGATAACCGAGTTATCAACTAAAACTAAAAATGTATTTGTCTAAAACACCCGGATTAGCCAAAAAAGTAAATATTTTCGACATTTTGAACATTTTTATTTTTCACGCATTTTATATAAAACTTGTTATAACTTATAAACAGTTATAACTTATGTTGGTAATGATAAAAATGTCAAGAAAGTTTTTAAGTGCTATGTTGTATTTATTATTCTTTAGTGAAAACAAGTAGGCCTAGTTTTGACAGCTCTCCCGTTTACATCCTTGTGCCTTCAAAGTTATTTGTGTTTATAGTGTGTTATTGTTATATTCATAGTTACTTTTTTACAGTTCAGAGTTTTCAATTATTTGTGCTGGTGGGGGGGGGAGTCAAAAATTAAATTGTACAAAATGAAAAATTTTAAAAAAATCCTCATTTATTTTGAAACTACAAATTAAATTCTAATTTTGTACATAATCGCCATATCTCTTCAGGCATTTTTATTTGGAGTGACAAGTTTTTCAACTCCTCATTAAAAAAATTGCGTCCAACTACTGACAACCATTCTCTTACTGCATTTTTACTTCGTCATCATTTCCGAATTTTATGAGTTTTGGTAAAAGCTTTTTTCATTGGACCGAGGTCTGCACTATACGGAGGGTGTTCCCAATCTTTCCATTTGAACTTCTGCCTTTTGAGACCACTTGTGACACGATCAAAATGAGGTGTTGAATTGTCACGGAGAAGCACATCTTTTGACAGTTTTACTGGGCAGCGGTCTTTAGCTAAAACCTGTCGAAAGTCTTTTGGAGGAGGAGATTGATCATGTCTCCATTCGCGTGAACATAGTTTTGTTTCAGGAGTGAAAAGATGAACCCAGCTTTCATATCCGGTCACAATTCTGTCCGAAAATTCACCGCCTTCCCTGTTATAACGAAGCAAGAACTGGAAAGCCGATTGAAAACTCTTCTCTTTGTGTTCTGCAGTAAGCGAGCCCAAAGAGCGCACACTTTTCAAAACTGCATATGCTCAGAGATGATACTGTGACCACTTCCATGAGAAATATTCATCTTAGTTGCCATTTCGTCCTCCGTGATTCTCCTCTTTGCAAGAATCAATTGTCGAACATTGCCATTCGTGACAAATCTGTGGTCTTCCTAGTTTACACTCATCCTTGATTTTACTGTGGTCATTTTCAAACAACTCCATTTTGCAATATTCACTCAACTGTCGATGAATTTTAGTGGTATTACACTTTTTCAGCCCATAGAAAACTATTAACAGCACGGATTACTGATTTAGTTGCAACTTCCAAGTGACGTGACATTATTACTCGTGTTTGTCAACAATGAGATCGTAAAAATTTTACAACTGGTTTTACAGAAGTTTAAACAATGTTACCAACAGCTGTAATCAAAATGTACCTTTAACAAAGAGCAATACGAACACATGCAGCTTACGTTTTGACTGCCCTTCGTATATGTACTGTAAAACTAAACAATTATGTTTATTACTAAAAAACACGTTCTTGATGGATTGCACGCTTGTCGCATTTCAAATATTTTTTTGTCAAACTTTTAGGACAACTTCCGCCTAGATTATTAGGATAAAAACATATTTTAGATGAGTTTCAAATATTTTTGCATCACCATAATAAAATTGCCATTTACGGTCGCTTCTTTATGGCATACAATTGTTATATAAACATGGGTCTCTTTGGAACAGAATGAAAATATTTTCTCTAGCCATAGTATTAATTAAACGTGCTGGTAATTGTCCACTGAAAATCCCGATTCGGAAATTATAAGAACATTTTTTTTTTTAATTATACAGCGCCGACATTTCCTATTGGAATTTCTAAAACCGTCGCTACAGATGTTGATGACATTTAGAGAATTCTTAATGAGTTTGTCAACTAAATAACGAAGTAATTATATTTAAGTTATATCTACGTTCAAGATCTACGAATACTTGACGCATGATTGTCATAAGTGTTTTAACTTGACAGATCTTTGGCTAGACGTCACTGTCAGTTTTGAAGAAATTTGGCAAATATTATCTAGAAGTCGCAAGAGTGAAGCTTGAGAGACTTTTGGCCAGCTCCACTGTCACTCATTCACTGCCACTCTTCACACGGCGATAAACGTCTCTCTTCCTAGGATCGTTTGTCACAAAATATCAGCTGAGTCAAATGACTGAAGACATTTTATGCTTTAACCTCGACGGTACCAACATGTGCTCAATACAGATGCCAGGAACCTTGTGGAATATTCCAGGTCAAATTTTACGAAGTAGTATAGAGGTAACTTTGGTATTCGCAACAAATTTCGACTTCTGTTTTTTTTGGACAGATTTCACGTTTCAAGCCTCAAAAAACGCATATTTTCTACACGTCGTCGTTGTAGAAGCACGGTAGAAGCACGTTGTGCAAGCACGGTACCGACCACAAAAATTAAGCTAGGAACGTGAAATTTGGTGCAGGGGATTAGTGTGTTCGTAAAGAACCCAATTGAAATTTAGAAAACTCGAAATAAAATTGTCATAATGGCGGCTATTTAAAACAACTTTTTGTTCATATCTCCTGTGTTATTCACACACTAAATTAGATATAAATTTCCAGATTTTAAATCTAAACCGAGCTCTAAGATAACAGCGTAATTATTGTAAAATATGTAATTTCGAACCCTAGCTTCCCAAGAAAGAGATATTTGTAGTTACGAGGTCAGACAGCGGATTTACCGAAACGATTGGAAGCTCCTCCATATATATAGCTTCGAGGCCCGGTAGGACGAAGCGAGTGGCGTCTTTTTAATATATACATACACCTACGAGCCCTTAGGCGACGTCAAGAAAGTAGTGATATACACGATTACAAGGTTCAGAAAAACTGTCTAACAACGGGTTTAAACAAATTTACGCTACTGGATTAGATTAGACCCCTTGATCTACCAATACGCCTACAATTCAAAATTTCCTAAAGGCCCAAGAACCCATACATTTTGAGAAACTGCTTGTATAATATTGTACGATAAGACTGGGTACGTAGGCCCTACCATGAAGAACTCATCAACTTGTTTCTCATTGTTGTACTTTTTTAAAAGGGGGAGAACAAAGGCTCTTACTCCTACAATACTCTAATAGCGTCAGTGTCGGAAGTGAACAAGAGTTGGCAAAGAAAGACTAGATGAAAGAGAGTGTCCATCGAGAGGCCAGTGTTTTGAGCACCGCATCACCAGTCGACAAGGGTCAGAATAGTTAGACAAGAGCGCCACATTTTCCTGCTGTATTCTTTCACTTCCTGCACTCTTATACATGTTGCTAACTGTCTCTCTGCCTAAAGGTTTATTACGTTTGTCAATGGCACATAGACCAACATTCTTAGATTTATGGTAGTATTAATACACGATAAAACATGTTCCAATAAATGTTTCCGAAAAAAGCGTAAAAACAATATCTGTTTTAAATTTTGAATTAATGTTTTTTTTTTAATCTTTAAAGTAAATTTTTAAAACTAAAGTAAGCTGACTAAAACATGTCAATTTTGAACATAACCTAACCCAACCTATCAAGAAATCTCTTTTAGCAGAAAAATGTGTCCCTAAGTGGAAAGGTTCTAGACCTGCCAAAACTTTCTGACCCTCGTTAACTGAAGATGCGGCGCTCGGGGAAGACAGCTGGTTCTTCGTACAGTTTTTCCTTAGTGTTTTTTAAAATGAATTTTTTTTTTTGTGTGTAATAACTATACAATTCCTATCACCCCACTTCTCATAATGTAGTTGAAATAAATTATGAATTATTGGCGTTTCCCTAATACGTTTTATTAATTTCCACGTCCGATATCAGTTGATGAAATTCAACTGAAAAAAATCTGTTTCGAATAAAATTCGTCGAGGTAGCAAATAAACATTCAGAATGAATTTCTACCCCGGGATAGTTATTCGATATATGTCAAGTCACACATGTTGCAGGAAGTCGACCTCTGTTATCGTAAAGGCAAATCCCTGTGTTGCCATGTTTATAGTTGCCATTCAAACCTTCTTAAGCGAAACATCAAAACTAATCTCAAGATTGATCCAATAGAGTCGGTTGAGTGTCAATAGAGCCTAGCAGAATTAAGCTATCAACAGTTTGTACTGTAGTATTGGATATTCTTTTCTTTGTTGAAAAGTTATAAAAAAGCAAAAACTAGATACTCCTAGCCCTCGAATACTCCAATAGCGGCGGAAGAGGAAATTCATTAATTTAATTATTTTCCATTTGTTTAGCCAAAACAACATTTAACAATTAGTGTAGTTAACTATGGATTATCTTTAAGTTCATAAATAAAAAGTATTTCTTTCATATATTGTATTTCTTCTACCTTCCACTACACGTGTCACATCCGTTACAAAACGATGTCACGTCCGTGACGACAGGAAACTTTTTTTTCTCTCAACAGAAATAAAATAATAAAAACTAGATATTATGGTTATAAAGATTATATATTAAGCAATAAAGTAATATTTTATTTTATACCCTAAACTGTAAATACTTAAAAGAATTTTTTATAAGACTTGCCGAACCTCAGGAGACAGGTGAATTTCTTGTCACGTCCGTTACAGCCAATTAAAGTTTAATAATACCTAGACTATTCAATCATGCCGCATGAAATCTGACATACAGTTAAATAATTTTCATTCCTTTAGGCTCAGCAAAGAAAATATTTGCTAGTGAATAATTTTTACCATTTTTTCCTACTGTAAAGTCATCTAATTGACACGTGCGTTACAAAAGGATGGCTGAAAACAAATTTTATTTCTACCGCCCCATAGTCCACGCTATGAACTCCTTATAAATCGGGTGGTTCTGCACTCTGGACCCACTCCTGACTCGCCGTAAGAACAAAATAAATTGATTGCCAACTCTAAAAATCCACCAGTTGTCGTCCATAAGTTCATAAAAAGTTAAAATAAACCGAATATATTGAAAATAGATCGAAGTTTGGTGAAATGTGGAGATTTTGCAAATACCAAATTATTATCTGGATAGATTAAGATATTTGATGTTTTTATGTTTTACTTTTGTTATTAGACACAGGGCAGAAGTTCAGCTTCCGATTCGTGAAAAATGTATATTTTTACGTAGTCCTTGTAACAGTCCATCGGATCAAATAAAAAACATAATTTCTTTTCTAATTCTTTTCAAACAAAACAACGCTAATTAAATACAGGAAATCTAGCCCACGATATCCGAGTGTGGTCAAGACTCGTATCAAATATACACGCAATGAAACTTTGGTAGATTGTTCAACCTTACGTTAAAAAAGAGGGAAATATGGTGGGACCATCAAGGTACTCACCCAGTCCCATCATACAATGTAATACAAGCAGATCCTCTAAATGTAATGCCCAAAAGTTGGTTTCTTATGCCTTTAAGGAAAAGTTAAATTGTATTGGTAGAATTGTTTAGATGTGAATATATTAAACAATCTAAACTCGCTACGTACATTTCAGTCTCCACTACCTACGTACATGTCAGTCTCCACTACCTACGTACATGTCATTCTCCACTAGCTACGTACATGTCAGTCTCCACTCGCTAAGTACATGTCAGTCTCCACTCGCTACGTACATGTCAGTCTCCACTACCTACGTACATGTCAGTCTCCACTACCTACGTAATGTCAGTCTCCACTAGCTACGTACATGTCAGTCTCCACTACCTACGTACATGTCAGTCTCCACTAGCTACGTACATGTCAGTCTCCACTAGCTACGTACATGTCAGTCTCCACTACCTACGTACATGTCAGTCTCCACTCGCTACGTACATGTCAGTCTCCACTAGCTACGTACATGTCAGTCTCCACTCGCTACGTACTTGTCAGTTCCCACTGGCTACGTATATGTCAGTCTCCACTAGCTACGTATATGCAGTCTCCACTCGCTACGTACATGTCAGTCTCCACTAGCTACGTACATGTCAGTCTCCACTAGCTACGTACATGTCAGTCTCCACTAGCTACGTACATGTCAGTCTCCACTAGCTACGTACATGTCAGTCTCCTCACGCTACGTACTTGTCAGTCTCCTCACGCTACGTACTTGTCAGTTCCCACTCGCTAATTACATGTCAGTCTCCACTCGCTACGTACATGTCAGTCTCCACTCGCTACGTACATGTCAGTCTCCACTAGCTACGTACATGTCAGTCTCCACTAGCTACGTACATGTCAGTCTCCACTAGCTACGTACATGTCAGTCTCCACTAGCTACGTACATGTCAGTCTCCTCACGCTACGTACTTGTCAGTCTCCTCACGCTACGTACTTGTCAGTTCCCACTCGCTAATTACATGTCAGTCTCCACTCGCTACGTACATGTCAGTCTCCACTCGCTACGTACATGTCAGTCTCCTCACGCTACGTACATGTCAGTCTCCACTCGCTACGTACATGTCAGTCTCCTCACGCTACGTACATGTCAGTCTCCACTCGCTACGTACATGTCAGTCTCCACTCGCTACGTACATGTCAGTCTCCACTCGCTACGTACATGTCAGTCTCCTCACGCTACGTACTTGTCAGTTCCCACTCGCTAATTACATGTCAGTCTCCACTCGATACGTACTTGTAAGTCTCCACTCGCTACTTACATGTATGTCAGTCTCTACTCGCTACGTACTTGTCAGTCTCCACTCGATACGTACTTGTAAGTCTCCACTCGCTACTTACATGTATGTCAGTCTCTACTCGCTACGTACTTGTCAGTCTCCACTCGATACGTACTTGTAAGTTTCCACTCGCTACTTACATGTATGTCAGTCTCCACTCTACGTAGCCTACATGTATGTCAGTCTCCACTCGCTACTTACATGTGGTACTTCACTCGTAGCGGTTACTTGTACATCGTAACTAAACGAATTTAACTTTTTTTGGATAGGTACTCGAAATAATTACGTTTATGATAATAACTTTGCTATTTCTCATCGCGGATATGCGAGGATTGTAGCAATACATGCAGAATTGAAATCTGCAAATTTTAAACTAATTTAATGTGTTAAAAGTTAAATAAGACAAGAGTTATGATTTTTAAAAAACAACTTAAAATGGCCACCATTTTGATATTTTTAATTTAATTTTTTGAATTTCAATAGTGTTCTGTATGAGCACTATAGTTCCCTGAACCAAATTTTTGTAAATCTTTATAATTTCACGTCCGTGTCTTTCTGTCCGCCTGTAAGCCGCAACCAGTCTACATAGACAAGACGTTAAATCGTATGTATATATTTCAAACTTTGCATTTATATTATTTGTATTATCCCTCGCGTAGAATAAAATAATAACGGTAACAAGAAAATGACCTTGGGGTAATTAAGGGGGAAAAATATCGAGTTGAAAATATTTTTCATGTTGAATTATTATGATTGTGTATCAAATAAAATTAGACATGAATTGCATTTTTATTAATTTCTCTCTATTAGGGTCCTTATAATATTACACGCGTGTCTGTCTGTACAATGAAACTGCTCTAAAGACTTTATAGAAATAACTGTCCGTAATGTTTACGGACCCTGTTTTGTGGTTTTAGCCGCTTTACCCTTTTATTTCAGGATTAGTTTTGGTTCGTTTTTTTTTTCCGGTGAGGGGACAATAATTGGTGTAATGTTTTTGAACTGTATATTCAAAAGCATATTGTGTCTATCTTAAACAGCAATTAAAATAATTTAAATATTTCCTTTATACGTTGGATTTTTAAAGCTTGAGAAATTCTTAATTTAAATTATATAATTGATTGTCAGGTATGCTCTCTTTGTGTTTTACATTCCGATTTTAGTAAATATTCAAATATTTTGGCTTTTTAAAAAGTAATTGACCCAATTTGAATTCGATACTTTTATAAACGGGCGGGGTTGGCGGGTGCAACGTGAAAGACGCAACGGGTTCTCATTAAAGAATTTAAATTTTGAGAATGAAATTTAACAAACTTTAGAATCTTTTTGTTTCTCTTCCTTCTGTAAATTGTACATTCTCCTTCTTAGTTTTGTTTCATTTTTTCATTGTGCAATTAATTTATTTTTATAAGATAACTATTTATAATTTAAAGTTGCTGGTAACCCAGAGGACGATTAAATAAAGCACTGTTTTATTATTATAGACCTACCAGCCTTGAATTACATTAATGTCTTGTATTATTTAAACGAATAATAGAAAAATTAAATGGTTTAAAATTTAAAAACCACAGATCGATAGCATTGTCTACTTTGAAATAACGTATAAATGCAATAAAATTAGTCGTAATAGTTTATGTTCAACAGAATGGACAATGTATAGTTTTAAATAATCTTTTGTTTAATTTGGTTATTGGCAGCGTTTTAAATTCGTTATACTTTATGTTTCTGAGGTTTTTAATTCGTTACACACAAGTACAAATGTGTAGAAAATATAAGACGATATAATAGATAGGTATTGAGTTCAGATTTGATCACACATTGTTTATGTTATGTTTTACCAAAAACGTAGATTTTATTTTATATATTTTGAAAATGGGAGCCGTTTAAATTATTTAACTTCCAATATATCGAAAACTTTTAAATTCACAAAAAAATTGAAAGAGGCGAAATATTTTCCATTTTTAACGTCAAACAAAATACTACAAAATGTAATTTCTTGGTAATTGTCTAAAACACCCATAATTAAGCCTAGAAACTAAACTTCTTTATTTATTTAGACCTTATGAATAAATGAATCAATATATTACAGTATTGTTTCGGAAATTAGGAAACGTCGAACCAAACCTAAAATCGCTTTAATATTAGAGAAAATCATTTTAACCTTTGCCAAGAAATTATATGTTTATTTATTGTTGATGACACGGTTATCCTTAAATCTACAAAGAAATTTTTAAAACACATTTGTTTACGTTCAAAAAGAAATGGCGGGAAGTAGTTTTGGAACTATGTTTATTTGAACATGTTTCTTTATTTTTACCAGTACGACATTTTTTGCTGTTCTATCCGTTTTGAGATGTCCTAAATCTAACAAAAGTGGTTTTGTGAATGATTTCTGTCTGGCGTCTGCCTGTCTTATTGTGCGGTGCTCTACAGACCAAACCTCTGGACCGATTTTAATCAAATTTAATATGTAAGGATATTTTGATCTCGGGACGTTTCCCCCTTAATTTTTCACTAAAAATTTAGGTCATCAAGGAAAAAAAACATAAAATACGACATTAATCAAATTTTGCTCAACTGTAATCTCTTAGGCTCCAAACAAAACGTTTGATCGATATTTCTCCAGAAAAGCCCGTTCGTTAGTTATCTATAAAAAACAAAACCGCTCAAGTGGTTGTAAAAAACGTAATGTCTAAAAATAGGCTTTTCCATGGAGATGTGACAAACACTACTCCTTTCCTTCCTATGTAATGATATCGAGTGCATACATGAACAGAGATAGGCATGTACGCAATTGTCGTAAATCCATTGTATTAATAGCATATTCCATTTAAATCGCTCGTAAAAATAAGAAGAAAATAGTATAAAATGACCTTTAGTTCTCGTTTAACTAATAGCGTGACACTCGGAATATATTATTCCTGATAAAAAACAATTCTAACTCGACACTACACGATGGAAATTGAAGATCCAGCTAGGAACTTCGGGCTTTATTTTGCATGCCTCCCTTTTAACGATTGTCCTCCTGTCTTCCCGGCTTTTGAAATTATGTAAAATGTAATTCGAAAACCAGCAGTAATAATAATAAAAAGAATAACATGAAACATATTATCATTCTTTCTTGTGATAAAGAAGTCTGCAACCGCGGCATCTTTTCGCTTATCTTCGTGTTTCTGCGCCTGCGCTTCGTACCATACCCTCACACCTGCACTGCACGGTGCCTCCATCCAGTCCAGTCCCTCCAAAGTTTTTTGTTATTTTTAAGGTATAATTGGTATAGTATTTAAGCAAGCAGAGTTAAATTTTCTTTTCATTCGTTATAAGAATACATAATAAATATGTATTTCTACACAATAAACATGTGTTTTTAATACGTTTTTTATGAAAATACTACGAATAAAAGTTTCTTTAATATATATTTAACATTGCCCTCCTTGTAAAAGTTTTCCTTTGGTCACCCTGGCCGCGAGTAAATCGTGAGACTGTAGCGTGTGTGCGATGGCAAATGGCATGCTCACATTCATATTATCGTTTGTATAAACAAAACGGAGTTGATTTATTTTTGTTTGTTGTACTTCTCTTGACTGTTTGCGAAGTTCCCAGGCGGTTATAGAACGAATTGCACTAACAACACGCCTACAGTAGACGGCTCTATTAGTAAAGTTCCATTTTTATATCCTACTTTACGACGGCAATGGAAGGGTTGGCTACTTTAGCTATAGTTACTTTCAAGTATTTATACTCGGTTTTACTAGTGTTTACTGTTTACCTAAGCGTCTACTTAGCGAAATGTTCAACCTACTTAATGTGTTGCTGCATTATTATTTATGTTGCATGAAGTTACGAAAATTGCCTTCATTTATTGTTTTATTCATGTTCTTCGAGTGCACTAATTTGTACTGATAATATGCTCGCTGTCTAGTGCATTAATTCTTAGCTCATCCATTACGTTGAATCTTGTTCTTGTTCCAAGTTCTCGGACGTTTTGTCAATTCTTATGATTTGTCTTTTCGGAGATTTCGAAAATGTTTTATCTGTAAACGAGAAGCGAACATCCTCGTTTAGGAGCAGTTTTCCTTGATCTGCTCGAAACGGAAGGAAAGGGGGTGGGTATACGCATTTCTAAAAAAAGTGCTTTTTTCAATAATATATATATATATATATATATATATATACCGAAACCGTAGTTGAATATTTTAAGGAGCTGTTATAAAATTCGCAATTTCTCCAATTGGTTCTACCGATTTCGTTTAAATTTTATTAAAATCTGAAGACTAACGACCCAAACCCGTGTAAGAAATCGCAAATAAAAAAAATTTTGCACTAATAATTGAGAAGAAAACAAAACTGAATCTTGGACCGCGTTTAAAATCTATTATTTACACTAACGACGTGTTAAGGCATAAGTGAAGCTATTTAGACCTATTTAGAAGCTATTTATAATTTCACATTTTCATTGACAACTGAACCGGCATTTTTTGTGACGATTAGTTTTGTTTCGTTTTTATTTGGTTTCGCGTCAGAAAGTTTGTTGCAATGTTTTTACGCCTTTTGTAAACCCTTGGAAAAAGATACGAAACATATTTTTAAAGTTTTTTTTCTAATTTTTTTTTCTAATCGGCTTTTTTCTAAATTTTTTTACAAGCCGATTTTTCGGATTGTTTTAGTTCAGTTTTGTCTCCAAATGAAAGAGAATAGCAGTCCTTATAGAACATACACTCACTCGGGCGCGAAAATAATTAATAATATAACTTCATTAGAAAATAAACGTGGCCTGGCCATAGAGGTAATCATGAGATAGATTTGCCCACACAGTGTATCTCTTGGTGTGTGTGTGGGGGGGGGGGAGTAACATAGGGATTGTAATTGCATTTGGAGGAGGGATTTTTGTAATATCAGCAAAAATCAGCCAAATAAATCTACGGTTTTATATCCGGTTGAAATATAAAGTTGCAAAATATGTTTTGCAATTTGAATTTGTAACGAATAAAAAAAATCTTAAAATAATTGACAAATTGCAAGCTATTTGCAGAGACGATTTGTCTTATTCTGCAAGTTGAGGAATGTCAGAGTTATCAATAGAACACAAAAATCATAATTGTCTAGAACACCTATTGGCTTATAGCCTGCTAGTAAGTAATTACTGGATGTATTAGACCTTGTGAATAAAATTTTATAGCCGAAACAAATGTATTAACAGTGCTTAATAATACGATTTGTCCTAATTCACAAGGTATAATACATTTAGTAGACTAATAATATATTGCTGGTGGTAAGCCAGCGGATGTTTTAGAAAATTATTATTTTAGTTTTCTATCGATAATTCTGTTACAAGTCAGCCTACAAAACAAATAAAAATAACACTAGTGTTATTACACATTTTACCTTAACTCTAGTTTAAATTTCACCTGAATTTGACTAAGAAAAATAAGACAAATCGTCTCTGAAAATAACTTGAATTTGCGAAATTTTGAAACATTAAAAAAGGTAGGAGATATAAAAAAATGCCCTAGGATTAAAAAAGTCTTTAAATAATGAGTTTTATCTAAAATCACCAATAGAAAATAAAGATTCCCATAAGAGAATTTAAAGCTGACCTGTGACAATGATAGGGAAAAAATTGGTAATACCTTTAGTTTTAACTCAAAAAAAATACTGATGATTACTTTTTAAAGTTTTTCTACCTTTTGTACTTATGGAATAAAACAATAGTCCTGTATTTTGATATACTAGCATACCAACAGTTTTGTAATGTAAGCATAAACGAGTTATAAGGTAGATTGTACACCAAGCTAGATTAATTTGATCGTTTAATGGACTCGACTCTTCATTTTAGCTTAAGTGTTTTTCAGATAGAGCCTGTATAGTGTTTTTTATCCGGAGGGCATCGAAATAAAATTTAGTTTTTGTCCCGGCTCAAAGTCTTCGATAGAAATGAATACATGTTGCGTGTTTTCAAACTTTCAACTCTTTCCCCTAGATAAAGGTATGTCTAAGGTTAATAACGCAGCCGTTTTTATTTATAAAGTTTTTACTGGTGTGACAATGTCAATTGAGATGATTCGTTCAGCATCATTGGAGATTAAAATGGCCGTCTCGTATATAGTCTGATTGTAAATAAAGAAATTAAGGCCTGTTGTACATGTGCTGACGCTATAAATAATGTACTGTAATAACTAGGCAGATGTTCGTCTCTTTCCACTTCATCTTGACACACACATACACACCCCTCTCTCAATTCAATCTTGAATCATCCCAGAGCCTGATCTATAAGATCAACAGCTGCAAATCGAGTCGTCATTTTCATAAAGCATTGGACATTTTAACTCAAATATATTTTGCATCTATGGAACAGCCAAATTTATCATCAAAATGTGATTAGCAGGGATTCTTTCCGGACCGTAGTCATCGTGTCACACCAATACTGCTTTGAAAGAAGAACATTTCCAAACGATCGAGTGCGCTACAAAATTCAAGCTTTTAGAATCCCAATTAGGAATATACGACACTTTATTCCTCCCTTCTTTTGTAATCATCATAGTCAGAAACAAATAAAATAAAATAATTTTACTCCCATATCCTGTACGACCTGATATAAATAAGTATTGAGCTTCACTTGTGAGATAATATTAGATGGACTAAAAACTTGAACACAAGATCTCACAAAAATCAAACGCGGTTCAGAGACAAAGTCGCCATCCAACGGGCTTGGCAATAAACAGGGTGCACCAAACATCGTTCTAAAATTTCAGGAGCTTATTCCTCACTTCATAATAAATATAGAAGTTTAAATAAACACATTTCCTAAAATATTTTAGCCGCCATTTTGTGTATTTACCAAAAATTCATATATTTTTTACGATAAATGATATTGAGTTCAAAATTTTGCATAGCATTTAGCCTTATAATGACCCAATTTGAGAAAAATAATCAACCCATTTCCTTCACTTATTTCAAATAGAACTATTTAAACTTTTTAACGTCAAATATCTCGAAAAAACCGTTAATTTTGCAAAATAGTTTTCCTTTTTAACGAAAAATAAAATAGTGTTTGTAATCTTTCTGTAGATAAATAAATCACTAGAGCACTGTGGTGATTGTATACAAGGAAAATAAAACCCCAAACCAAAATAACACAACTATACAAAACTGTATAATGCGTTTATATTACCTGTACATTTCGATAGCTCTGCTATGATCTTCTGAATATCATCATCTGTGTACCTCTGAAGATGATAGCAGAGTTATAGAAATGTACATAAGGTAATATAAACGTATTATACAGTTTTGTGTAGTTGTGTTATTTTGTGGTTTGTGGTTTTTTTCTTCTTCTTTTCTTCCTTGTTCATCTTTCTGTAGCTTAAAGGATAACTAAGTTATAAGACAAAAACTGAAATCATTAATTCTTGGTAATTGTTTACAACAGCCTAGAACCAAAATTCGATTAGGAAAATTTTCCTGTTACAGCCTTTTAGCTTTAAGACAATTGCAGTGTGCAAGACCGTACATCCATGTCCGCCATTTCTGTGTTTCAAAATACTGATTATAATTTTCTGCCATGGTGTGTACGGATAAATTAAAAAATATAGTAAGTTTTTATTTACAACAATCACAACAATAGTTTGTTAATAAGCAGCTGTTGTGTAGCATTAATACACTTTTTTTTAACCAACTGTAGGAAGTTCAATTAAATGTGACCGAGGAAGCGTTGGAATGTTTATCAATGTTCTTTTTGTCCGCCTTACACTGTAGGCCTACAGCCTTGTTACGCAATACAACAAAACACAGGAGTTTATGATATTAATTATTGTTATTACATATTTTATTTAGTGTGTTGATAACTCAGTTGTCATTTAAGCTACAGTAAGATTTGGAGATACAATTTAGCAAAATTCCCCAACACATTTAGTTCTGGTTAATCTTAGGTGTTGTAGACAATTACCAAGAATTAATATTTTCAAGTTTTTTGTCAATAACGTAGTTATACGTTAAGCTGCAGAAAGAAAAAAGAGAGGAAAAAACATTTTGTTTGTCGTTAAAATGGAAATTATATTGCTTTTTGTAAGTATTTTGTAAAATTAACGGTTTTTGAAATATCTGACGTTAAGAAGTTTAATTAGCAGCCATTTTGAAATGAGTAAAGGAAATCGGATTGATTATTTTTCTCGAATTGGGTCCTATACAACACTAACTAGCATCCAAAATTGTAACTGCATATCATTTACCGTTAAAATATATGAATTTTGTTTAAAACCACTAAAGTGTGGCTGGATAGGAAACTAAGCAGTTTAGGAAATATGTTTATTATACACTTTTTTCGTCGATTTAGATGTGAGCTCCTGAAATTTTGAAAAGATTTTTGGAAACACCCTGTATATGAAGATTAATTTAATTATTAGAATTTTGTATAGTTTTCTTCCTCTCGGGTCATCATAGCCTTATTAAAAAAAGAAGAAAAAACAAAGATATCCTAGCCTCAATACTCTAATAGCGTCAGAATCGGGAAAAAACAAGATTTGGTCAAGAGAGACCTGATATGAAAGAGAGGGATCTACTCCAAAACGACGCGGGAAATGCCTATATCCAGCTAGGTTCTCTCGACATTGCCAATCCATAACCTACTAAAATTAACTCTGAATCTTGAGATAGAATAAAACTCGAACACAAGATCTCACAAAACTTAATCAAACGCGTTTCAACGATAAAGTCGCCATCCTCAGTAATATCCAAAATCGCTATAAAAAAAAAATAAGGGGTTCACATCAAAAAATTTAGAACTTACCATATTGGAAAAATGGTGGATGATACGAAAAATTTGGTAATTCCTTTAGTTTCAACTAAAAAAAAAAAAAATACTGCGGGGTTTACCTTCTAATGTTTTTATTTTTTTGTAAGTTTTGTACGTGTCGAATAAAACAGTAGCCACATTTGTTTCAATCACTCTGTATGTAAGAAATATGTTATTGAATTAACTATATCTCTTTCAATGTAGATTTTGTTTTACAAGTTTTATCCATTGTTATTCTTGTATTAATATACCTAACTATTTTCTGTTCATAACACAGCCGTGGCCACATGTAGGTTACAAATCCCTTCAGGGGCACACTTATACTGAGTACAGGTATAGCAATCCCAAGGAAACCTATCTCGATCTACACCTTTTCATGTAGTCTCAGGTTAGATCCCTCTCCTTCATCTTCTCTATCATTGAGGGTCATTATTTTGTTCCCAGTAGACAAAGTATAGGTTATCGTCAAATATTTCGACCTCAGTTATTTGATTACAATTGATGGGCTCAGGAAACCGAACCGGTGATTTTGGACATGTTCTCAATCTTAGTGTCGCCCGTACGTAAGCATGATAGCGGTTGCAATAGTAGATCAAATTTCGTCCAGGCATATGCCAAAATATTTGATTTTCGAAGACCTATACGAGTTGCAACCTAACTTTAATTAATCTCTAGAAATGTACTTCCTATATGAACTTTTGAAAAATTATTGTATCTAAATTCTTTGTACGCAAATTATTTATGTAAAATTGTACACGAAGTTTGTAGGCCAAACTGTTACGTATGATCTGTATTTATATCAAGCGTGAAACTTAATCGCAAGTACTCGGTACACTACATCTTTCACTTGTCTGATGATTTTTGATTTCGCAAAGTTGTACAATATATGATACATGTGTTTTATACGGAATCCTCTTTTTTTGGTACATCTAACATGAACTAATAATACATAAAAAGGGGAGTTTACATAAGAAAACTTAGATCTCCATATTGGAAAAATGGCGAGTGATGAAAAATTCGATATACCTTTAGTTTTACCTCAAAAAATCCTGGGATTACCTTTTAAAGTTTGTTTGCAACTTTTGTATTTATCGAATACAACAGCAGTCGCACCTCTAACGATCAATATTTGTGTTTTATTTTTTTTGATAACTAAAATTTGTGGATAACTGCTATAAAAAACGCAAAATTTCAATTTTCTCAAAATTGGTTAAAACGATTTTTCATAAAATTTGCTAGACCGTCGCTATCTAGGCTATCCAAATATGTCCATTCGTGAGTTTATATAAAAATCTAAAATATTGGCAATGGGGTTGTTTATAAAATACGTAGTTTCACAACTTGGGTTCTACCAATTTCCTTCAAATATTAGTGAAATACGAACATCATGACCCGTATGCAAAATACAATTTTTTTAAATTGTAAGTTTCAGGAATAATTGACAAATCATCAAAAACTAGATTTAAATTAGGTTAGGACGTTTCATGGCACAAGGGAAGCCACAGTGTGTAGCCTAAAGTTAAAAACTGCACCGCCTTAGAAATACTCTTAATTCTTTAGTACCCTCAGAGGTTCACTATAGTGAGTACGGGCGTGCCATCCAAGGATATTACTTGGATCTACACCTATTTTACGTTGTCTCGAGTTAGATCCTTCTCTTTCATCTATTCATCGTGTCTCTCTTGATCAACTGTTATTCTCTTCCCAACTTGATATACTATTAGATTATTCGGAGGCTATTAGAGATGTAAGAGTGATCTAACCCAAGACTATGCAAAGATGTAAGATCTAGCTATAGGGGTACCGTTTAGAAAAGAAACTCGCATCGGTTTTGTCTCGCGCAGGTAGAACTGTGGTGGGAGAAGGAGAGCCCGAGTTAGGCCAGACATACCCGCCCGCTGCTTCATTGCGTAGGGCTTAATATTTTTCAGCGACTAATTCCCACCATGCGCGCGCCAGCCACTCTCGAGATGACGGCTCTGCGCAGGTTTCTTTCTGTTTCTGTCTGGTTAGTGGTTTGCCTATAGGCTCCCTCGGATTTACTACGTCCGTGCTGATTATAATAAGGGTTTTACTCATTTAAAAATACTGTCAAACGTAAAAAACTGCAAAAATTCAGTGAAAATCAAAGAAAAATTGTTGACGCGAGAGTTCAAAATCTGCAACAAATTGACTATGAACCAATTTACAATTTATAAAAACAAACAAAACTGCCCAAGCCGTTTAAAAAATGAACTAGTGTAGATTTTGTGAAAGTCGGGCAAAATTTGGAATCACTAGAGAAGGTAGGTACAAATTTAAAAGCCTGTCCTTCATATTCCCAGAAGGCACTGTCTACGAATACCCTGTTCAAACTCGAAAACCCCTACGTGCTATGAAGGACGACACATATCTCTCAACTGTCGACACCTTGTGTTTTCAGTTTTATGACCGGTCCGTTCTCAAAATAACTAGACCTGTTATGACTGTGACGTTTACTTGACTTTATCCTAACTGACACGTCGAATCAAAATTTGTCTCAATGCTTCACTTTATTTATCGATAGACAAAATATCGTCTTCGTGGAAAAATTAATATTATATTTTGGCGGACTATCTTGAGTCCAAAATCTGTCTCTTCAGAAATCGTTAAACAAATTTCTTTAAAAATGTATTTCTGGGGATTTGAGGTTCGTAAAATAAAATTGTAACTCGAAGCGACTAAAGTTAAAACAGCTGAAATGTGAAATTAACAAACCATACAGTTTCCAAATGAGATAAAATTTGTAGAACATGAAAGTTTCCGCCTCCAACAAATTTTACGATGATTTCTGTATGTATTAAACCACTTATATCCACACTAAAATGTAATACAAATTACAATTTATGTACATATGTCCCAAATCTATCATTCGTACTAAAATTTATTGGTTTTATAATGTTCAGATTTTTAAAAGTACATTCTATGAACCCCAAAAAATTGTAATTATTTTTCACAAAATAAAAAGCTCGATTCATGCGGGATTCTTGTTAAGTTTGAGTTCAACATGTTTGTAGTCATCTTGAAACATCGAATACATATTGTATTTGGCTTCTTGTGAATTAAAGGACGCCCTTTTTACATTGAACAGGAACTAATTGAAATAATACTGCAATTTCAGTATATATATATAATAACCTAAACCAACCTATTTGTGGTGATTCTTGCTGCCACAAACCTAAAATACATTGTAGTTTACCAAAACTCGAATACGTAAGGTTAGGCCAGGTTATGATATATATTCAAATCCAACATAAGTTCATAAATCAGCAAAATAACAACATAAACAGCTATTATACTGTGCCCCAGCCAGTCAAGGAATTCATTATCAATAATAAATACAAGGGGTTTATAAATTAGATTGTTTTATAATAAATAGTGCATAATAATTAAGAAGACAGATTTTGTCATATCAGCGCGAGATCACTGGGGGGGGGGGGGGAGAAGATGCGTGTGGAACCGCTTGAGTTAGTCAGTCCACCGCCAGTCCGCTTCTAGAGCAAAATTGGGTTGGGCGCGCTCTTTGGCATGCCCGCGGCACAAAATTATTATTAATCATGTCTTTTCGAAGAAAAAAAAAAGGGGGGGAACTGGAATATTAATTGTAAAGAAAATTGTAGAAACCTTTTTAGCATTAATAAATAATAATAATTTCGGCCAACGTGAATGCGGTCACCAGCCAGCGGAGAACTCTTCCAGATCAAAAACCAGGTTTCCCGCTGTTATAAAGCGGCGACACAATACAAACGATGATTCTCGTTATAGTGTTGCAGGAGCACTGACGTCATAGTGGCGCGGTCTACATGGGATGAATGACCGAACTTAAAGATTGCAGTGGGACGAACGAAAGTCGCAGTTATGTTATTTTTGTTTATGGAAACTTATAAGGTGGCGGGGTCCTTAGAGTAATAAGTTTTCATATTGCTGTTTGACAAAAGGATACTTTGTATTTTTATAGCAAGAGTCTTATATGTTTTAAAACATAGTTTCATATTCCGTACAAAAAAAATTTAATATACAAATAAGCTACTTCTACATTTAAATAATTAATTAATTACAAATAAATTGACACGTAAAACATCAAAATTGCAGGCAGGGTAAAAACTTTATTTAAAATAATTTAAAAAAAATAAAAGCAAGAATTAATAAAGCATATTTCAAAGATTTGTTGCTACCATATTGCCATAGAAAAACAATTATCCAATAAAAACTACTGCAAAGTCTTCTTAACACTTACAAGCACACATGTCTATTATAACACAAAAGAACACATGCGGTCATTTTGACCGTTTAAGGTGTTTTTTGTGGTTTTCGCCCATTTATGTTATTTAAAAGCTTTCTAAGGGAAACATAAATAAAAAGCGCATTTAAGTATAAAGTTAAGTTTATTAGACAGGACTATAAATACATAAACTGCCATAAAAAAAGTTTAAATTAGAAAAATTACATGTTTTATCAAAGTCTTACATACATTCTTGGGCGCAGTCTGTACACACCCTTTTTTGGCATTGCCCACATATGGCAAGACTGCACTTGATACATCTGTGCTGCGTTTTTCGGTCAGATCCGGGGGGGCACTTTTCACAAGTTTTTCTTTTTGGTAGTCTATCATCAGGCACACATTGCAATTGGGGGGCGGCAGTGATTCCCAGGATCTTGTTTATCTCTTCCTTCAACTCCCTTGGTAGATTTACTACTTCTGTTATCCTCTTGCGAAGATGGGGAGAAATCAGCTCCGAGGCGAGGCTCTTGATGTAACTAAAACGAGTTGTCTTTGTAGATCTCGTGTAGCACATATACACAATGTAGGAGTTGACACTAGCAATGTTTACAAGTCTATAAAATACTGCTAGCGGCCAACGGCGAGTTTTTCTCCCAGACGAGTAAACAGCGCACTTCATATCTATCAAATCAACACCGGCTTTCTTACTGTTATAAAAACATATTATTTCTGGTTTTTTCTTTTCTTGGTTTGTGTCGACTGAATTGTGCATACTCGATAGAAGACAAACAGCTCTGTTCTTTTTTGGTACATAGGACAGAAGCGTCACATGCTTCTGAAAACCATACAGTGTAGATACTACTGGTCTTTGATTATTAGGCAGAAAATCATTTGGAATGCAACGTTTGTCCTTCTTCAACGTCCCGACGTACGTGAGTTTCCTTTTAGCGAGTAGTTCAACGGTTTCCATCGACGAGAACCAATTGTCGGCCGTAACGTTTCTGTTAGTTCCTTCAATATTCTTACACAGACGAATGACTGACTGTGTCGGAATGCTAAGTTTCTGTTCATTTTCCGTTAAGCCAACTCTGTCACTTCCTTTTCCCCAGTAAATGTATGCATTGCATAAGTATGAAGTTTTAGCATCGGCCAAACACATGACCTTTATGCCATACTTTTTGGGCTTCTTCGGCATATATACTCGGAAGCTGCATCGTCCTCGGAAGGGAATCAGCATCTCATCGATGGTGACGAATGCCGAAGGCCGATAAACAGCCTGACTGTTGCTGAGGACTTTATCGAAAATCTCCGAGATAGCTGCTGCTTTGTTATTTGCTTTTCTCTGCAGTCTTGTTTGAGTATCATCAAATCTAAGAGAGGCAACTAAGGCCTTGTAACGATTCAGGGACATAGTAGCCCGGAACACTGGTCGACTGTACTCGTCTTTTGAGAAAAGGGATTCCATGTTTTCATCGTTTACTTGAGAATTGATGATAAAAGGAACAAACCAATCAGCACATTTACCTCTTCAAAAGTGGTGTCTTTATAATTTGACTTACTTCGGCCAGGTGGAATTGTTTCACGAACAGATGCTAACTTTGCGTTAGTATTAGCAACTATTTTCGAAATAATGTCCATGTCAAAAAACAGTTGCCAAACGTCCGTTTTACTAGATCTCTCTCCTAAAGTTCTAGCTGGACCTGTTATACCAGGCAACCCGCCTGTTATAATATTTCGGGCAGGGGTCCTTACGTTTCTAGGGGGTTGTCTACTTTCCCAAGCATTTGGAGGACCAATTTCATTTTTTCTCATTCTCTCAATGAAGTAATCAGGCAGCGGAGCATTTAGAGCTACCGCATTTTTATTATATCTGTTGACTCACCATCATCGTCTGGTAGCATTGTCTCTTCATCTGAACTTTCACTATTGTACTCTTCTTCACCCCCACTTATAACATAATCAGGGTCGGCGTCTGAATCATCCACTACCGAATCGTCATCGTCCACTGCATCAGGATCGTCCACTTCTTCGTCACATTCCAACATCATGCGTACTCTATCTTCAAAACTAGGATCGTTCACTTTGTAAGATTTACTGGTACTGGGTCGGTTCATTTTATATGAAAAACTATTAAAAATCTAGATAAAAAGGTCTCTAACTATGTACAGATTGTCAGACGTTTATAACACAGAAACTGTACAGATATTTACAAAAACTAACTAATATACACATATGTAACCCAACGTATTGGAACACATACGGTCAACTTGACCGACAGCAAAATTACAGTAAAGAACACACAAGGTATTTCTGACCGACTGACAAAACAACAAAACATCCATACACGTCAAGCGCCCAAGCGAAACTAATCGATATTTTGCGTAGTGAGAAGGGTGGGGAGTGGAAGAAGGTACTGTGAGCGACGCACGGAAATACCAACCAGTTCAGCCAATATTACAACACGAAAATGCCCATCGGTCAAAAAGACCGATGTGTACTTGTAAGTGTTAATTATTTTCCTTTATTCTCTTCAGAAAGCCTGTCATTGCATTTTTACACAGGTAAAATTGACTCCTTTTTTAGTCCTGCTTAAAGTGCTCTAAAATTTGGCAATTTCGGACTATGAATGAAAAGTACTGACTTTATTGAACTTATCTTTATTTGTATGACAAGTAAAAATGCACAGAGAAGGTAAATTATTCAGCTTCATAAGAGTATGATTAGCACGGAGCAGAAACCGTCGATATTCTGTCTGAATTGGGGTTAACCTTTGGTTCTTTGCCCAAGTAGAGATGTTAGATGCTATTTGAGTTTGTCGCCATTGTTATCATTGGTTTACTTACGGTTAAAATTTGCCACGTGTTGCAGTGCAAAATGTCACCAGAGGTAAGCAACTCGACCCTGAAAGTGTGTCAGTCAAACCTTAAAACAGCGACTCAAAACGTATGGACCAGTAACACATGTTGTTTAAGGACGAAAAATCTATCAGTTATAAAAAAATAAGATAAAACAAAGATCCCTAGCCCTCGAATGCTTTAACACATTCAGTGCAGTATAGATGATGTAAGGTTGACCCAGGACCTGAAAATTTTTATTAACTAAAAACATAGGTTATGCATGTAGAAACAATGTTTGAGTGTTAAAAAAAATATTCGGATTGTCCTTACTTGTAATTAGTGCCGATAATTTTTTGGAATTCATGAACTCTACCCGAAGTTTTGGCTCGGCGCAATAGTAGAAGGCGCCTGCCGCGACGCAACACGCACCACAATCCCAAGCGACTGAACCGCACTACTGTATTCACTCTGTTGAATGTTATAACGTCTGTTCACTTTCGATAAATATAAGAAAAATAAAATATACACTATTTACAAGTTATCGTGATATTCATGAAAACATGTTCCCATACATAGACCAGGATGATCAGGACATGTTTTGCACTGAAATGTTGTTATCTTTACAATCTTTTGCTTCTTGTAGCAATTCTTGCAGTTCTTTTGACTTGATCGGTTGGTTTGTTATTTTTCTGGATTTTTCTCCAGTTCATGACCTTCCAGGTCTATCCATTTTATAAATAAAAAAAGTGTATATAAAATTATTAAAAATATTTCAACAGTCAATAAAACGTGATGCACTAAACAACACACACAGTAACCGGAGAAGATCACCTAAAAGTTGAAACTAATGTAAAAATCGTAAGAAAGAATATTGTGTAGATTAAAATATGTATTTAGTAATAAAAAGTAATATAATAAAATATAAGGAATCACAATTAATAATAAATGTGTAGGAAACGAGAACACGACGCGAGCAAGACTCGAAACCAACCAAGGGAAAAGACTGAAACATCAACCAATGAGTCACCAAAACAAAAACAAATCTTCTTTATAAACTTCTAAAATAAGCAATTATTTCCTTCTAGAAACATAAACATTCCTTCTAGATAAGAGACAGAGTGTTGGTAAACAATTTGGTAGCGAGCGCCGTGGAAGCGCCCCCCCCCCCGCACCATCGAGGGGCGAGAACTGGAAACTGACCATAGTGCGAGTATTGTAAGGGAATAGACGAACTCGAGATGAAGTATTCATTTATTTCCAGTGGCTGAGACACAGTATCCCTTTGAATACAACATTAGACTTTGGAGCTCATGAACTCCACACGATCGGCTGGCAAGGCCAGTTTGGAGTTCATGAGCTCTACCCGCACTGAATGTGTTAATAGCGTCAACGTTGGTCGAGAGACTTGATAGATGATGAAAGGGACTGGATCTAACCCATGACTACATGAAAGAAAGGTGTAGATTCAACTATCGGGGTTGCCACGCCCTTATTATAACGTAAATTAGCAGAGGATCGGCGGAAGAACGAAAACGCCAACCCAATCTCTTCGGTCCATCTTGGTGACAAGTGTGTTAGACAGGGGAGAAACATACAAAGTACAATACAAGCATTTAAAGTTTTTCTTAAAATTTGATTGGAAAATTATCTCAACTGTTGTGTTACTCAACATGCTGATTCCGTTAATTAGTTTCACAATTTCGGCAGTTCAAGAAGAGGTAAACACTAAATAAGAGATTAAAACAGATTCGTAAAAATAGTAATTTAGAGAATGTGAAAAATTATGTGATGTCTCGAAAACCATCAATTTTTAAAAAAATGCAAGAAACAAAACAGTTTCTTCTTTTAACTACAAATAAAATGATTATTATTTTTTTTTTTTTGTTGAGTTAAGTTAAGATTAAATTAAGTCAAAGAATAGTTGAGTTATTAACAAAAAAACTGAAAACATGTCTTAACTAACCTAAAATTAAGTTAGAAGGAACTTTTTTTAAATTATCAGAATTAAAAAAGGTGTTAATCTTAGGTTTAAAAACTAACAAGAAATTATGTTTAAGTTTGTTTGTCAGTAACGCGATTTCCTTTGACTTACAGAAAAATAGGAAGGGAAAAAAAATTATAGTTAAAAGACGAAACTTTTTGTCTCTTGTATTTTTTTTGGGGGTAAAATTATGGGGGTTTTCAAGATGTTGAACGATAAAAAATTTAAATGGCCGCCATTTTGCAAAAATACAAATACAATCTTTATTTTTTGCACACTTGTAAAACAATACATACAAAATGTCTACGTATCTACTTCAAAAACTATAATGTTTTATTGTAAAAACACAAAATGGCGGATGGTTTGAAAACGAAGCAGTTTCGGAGATATGTTCATATGAACTTTTTTATTTATTTTTTATCTGAGTAATCCGCTAATGAAGCTTGTCAAAGTATTTCAGTAACATCCTGTGTATAAATTTTAAAAACTCAGCCTTTGATTCAACAAGATTTAACTAGTAAGTGAATTTATAAAATGGGTATAATCATCAATTTGTAGATGAATATACGACGGGTCACACTATGTAAGAATATGAGTGTACGTTTCTTTAAGGTATTCGAATGGGTTGATATGTCAATAGTGACGAAAGCTTCCATAAAAGTAGTTTGCTATATTTTATAAGGAAACGTTTACATGTTATATAATATCTTAGTTACCTTAATAATGGAAATATAAATAATAACAATGTCGATACTAACAAGAATTTTAATTACCATTATCAAAGTATATCTGATTAACAATCACTAAATTTTTTCCATTAAAATAAATTATAAACATTTCATAAATCCATTGTTTCTATTTCTGATAACATCAAAACTTTATTTTATATTCTAAATTAGATTTGCACTCAAATAAAATTCCTCCAAGTCTTTAGAAATCACAATCGTATGTGTTTTAAGAAATCAAAGATAGAAACCGTCTAAGTATTTCTAGATACTGGGATCGGTTGATCTTGAAACTAAAAATAAAATAGCACTTTTCACCTAAAATGGGTTTTTATGATTTCAATTTGAGAGGAGGAGGGTTATTATATTATCGAATTGGTAGGCTACTCCTTTTTGACAGATAGTTTAATGTCTACGATAAAATTTTCAAAACTTCTATTTTTTTAACATTTAAAATTTGAGATTCATTGAGGGTCAATAACGAGTAAATAAAAACCAAGATTCAAACCAAACCAATAGTTTTTCCTTTTCTATATAGGTAATATAGAAGGGTTTTAATATATCACAGATATAATATATCATAGATGATTTACACTTTGTTTCTAAAATTGTCCAAAGGGAAAACAATGATTCCATATAATTGACTAAAAAATCACAAACAACTAAATTACTTTATCATATACAGAGTGATCAACTCAAGATGGCCACCATTGGGATCTCGGAATCTATCAGTTTCTCGAAAAACTTTAAATTGGGAACCTTCCCTGGATTTATACGTACATTAAAATTACGGTGTTACCGTATTTTAATCCTCGCCATTTTTCCAATATCTTTAAATTATTAAATACAAACACTGTATTTTTATTGCATTTTTTGGTAGAACATATTATTTTATGACACTTTTGTTCTTTGGTATTTTTCTCTAAACGTAGCCGTCACGGAGCTATGGGCTGCCATGTGTAAAAACAACTACGGTATGCGCCAAAATAAACAGTACTGAAATTGAATCAGCGTAGCTGCCTTAACGATCAGTTATGCTTTCATGTGTAAAAACAATTACGGTATGCGCCAAAGTAAACAGTACTGAAACTGAATCAGCTGTAGCTGCCTTCTCGATCAGCTATGCTGTCATGTGTAAAAACAACTACGGTATGCGCCAAAGTAAACAGTACTGGAATTGAATCAGCTGTAGCTGCCTTCTCGATCAGCTATGCTGTCATGTGTAAAAACAACTATGGTATGCGCCAAAGTAAACAGTACTGGAATTGAATCAGCGTAGATGCCTTTACGATCAACTGTGTCAACTTGTGATTGTTGCCACGTCTTCGTGATTATTATTTCATTCATATTTGAGGTTAGTTTTTGCTGACATGGTGCTAACTACCGTAGAGAAAGTTTTTATTTTAAAGAATTATTTTCGCTCATACGGAATTGGACGTGCGGGTGGACGTCCAAGTTTGTCACACACTGCATTACGTTTTCAGGAACATTTTCACAAAAACCCGCCTAGTAATACTGCGATTATTAGTGTTGTTCAAAAATTTCGAAAAACAGGTAGTGTTTTGACGCAGCAGAATGGCTATTCAGGTCGCCCAACCAGGTCTGTATAAATGAAAACCACGTAAGAGTGTTGCAGCAAGTGTTACAGTCACCGAAAAGAAGCCTAAACCGAACATCTTTGAAACTGAATATAAGCATTACGTCGTTGAGAAGAATGTTTAAAAACAATGGTGGTTTTCCCTACAAGATACAAACTGGGCAACCTTTGATCTGTATAAACAAAACAGTCGGAGTTCAGTACTGCACTTCAATTTTATGGTTTTCAGATGAATGTCATGTGTACCTTAATAGTTTCATAAACAAGCAGAAAACACGTTTTCTTGGGTTTGAACGTCCTGACAGTGTTGTAGAGAGGCCACAGCATAGTAAGCGTGTAACCATTTGGTGCGCTGTGTCAGGGAGAGGCATAATTGCTCCATACTTTGTTGAAGACAATAATGAAAATCCTCTTACTGTAAATAGGGTCATTCTTGATCGTTTTATAGGAGACCTCAGGAGATTTTGTCGTGTCCGAAACTTGTCTTTTCGTTCACAATGGTTCCAGCAAGATGGCGCAACCAGCCACACTGCCTTAACCAACATTGCTTTCCTTCAAGAAACTTTTGGCAACCGCCTCATCTCCCTTAGGACAAGCTTTCCTTACCCAGCTCACTCCCCCCGAACTTACATCACCCGATGCCTACGTCCGGGGAATGCAATCAGGCCCCTCGCGTCGGAATTTGCTGTCATACCATTATCAATAGAAAAATTACTTTTAGTTTTATTATTACTCTCCACACCATTGTCAATACACACATTATTGTTGGAAGTAGTGGAACTGCTGATTTTTTTCTTCTTTTTAACATTATTTCGGGTCATCAATTGAAGACTTTTCTTCGTTTTTTGTTTGTTTGTTTTTGTTTTGCTTTGTTCTTTTTGCATTTTGAGTCCTACTCCCCATTATTTATACAATAAAGAAAATGTAATTATAATTTTATTGAAAAATACAATACTTAGTTTCTACACATAATAAACACTTAAATGACTGCTAGTACAGGATCGTGTTGGCATCAACACAGGAAGATATGGCATTCAAGTTTCGCGCGAAAAAGCTCTATAGTTACGTGACATGGCGGGCGTTTTAAGTTTTGTTATGTAATAATCTGAAAAGGACCACGGCAGATAATAAACTTACTAACATTTAATGTTATAGATTTTAAAAAAGATCAACACTGTATTACGAATAAATTTACATTTTAGTTATAATAAATAAAAAATGGCAAATTAGAGATATTTATAATATAAGACATTTGCATATAGAAAGAACTAAAAACTCGTAAAAGAATAAACTATTTATTCCCATTAAAAAAATATCATATTTTACATCAATATTGTCTTTTACTTAAAATCTTTAAAAAATACAACCAACTGTTTTGAAAAACGAACTTGTCCAACTATTCACAAAACCGTACAAACCCACAGAACATGGTGACACATTACACATATAGTAGGTAGGATCAGTTGACATTTCATAGTCTCTGATGTAGAAGTTTCACAAGCAATGAATACAAAAGTCCAAACATGTTCTGTATTCATTACCGTAAAGGAAATCACAGTAGCTAAACAAATGTAATTAATATTATTCGTCACACAATGAAATAGTTTAATAATTGGAATGTCGAATTGGCTAGTAATTTTGATTAATGTGAGTAATAATGTAAAGAAACAAATTAATTACAAATGTTTAGCAGAAATAGTTTATATTAATGGTTATATTTGGGATTATGTAAAATACTACGAAATATTTTAAGAACTAATGTGTTGTAATTTTTAGTAATATTATGAAACATTAAAAAACATGCTCATCCTAAAATCTATATTCCTCCACGTCTGAGGTAGTTCTTTTTTAAACCAGCCTTGTAAGCATGGGTATATATTTTCATTTAATCTCTTGTATTTGTCCTACTTTATAAGTTAGACACTTCGGCATTATTTTTATTGTAATAGATAATAAAACACTGAGTGTTTTCCTTTTTTTAAATTTTTCGAAAATATTATTCATCGACTCACATAAAAATAGCGAAATAGAAAATCGATTTTCAAATGTCCCCTCCGTTTATTCAACCACTGATGATTATATCCCAATTTAAAAAAAGGGAAACATCCGCGTTCACGTGATCTTTAAAATGATCTTTTAACGATAATTCTGAGATGAAAATTGACATCAGTACAACTGCTCAAGTGTACCATTATTCTTGTGGGAGATGAATCCAATATGGTGGAGGTGGAGCAGAGCCTTAATATGTCACGAGTTTCAGAAATTTAACTGCAGTGCAAGTTCTGATCTAGTGGGAACTTGATAAACATGTGGATATGCATAATACGCAATCTAAAAGGAAATGGCACCAGTCGTGAACCTTAAGATTGTGCATCGTAAGCTGTCATACTATAGAATGCTGACAGAATATAGAAGGATAAACTTCACCCTTTATCTTATCACAGAACTTTTTCAAAAACCTGCCGATTCTCTGAAACGAGGGACTGCATCGTTAACCTTAACAATTTAATTTGTAAATGATGTTATAAAAAGTTCTAGAATAGAACATACATCCTAATCACATTACATATGTATGTAAACATATTAGTATAGGCGTACCAGACAAAAAAAAACCTACGCAAAACCGCCATCTCGAGAGTGGCTCGCGCACGTATGTAGGGGCGATGACGGGGAGGGGATTGGATCGGTGATGGGATAAATTGTTACATTTTTGCCATAATATAAAGGAATTTAAAACCTATAATTTAATCTCTTCTTACGTTTTTTTACTTTGTAAAATATTTAAATTTACTAAATGTAGTTGTCAGGAACATAAACAATAACATTCACAGTTTTTTAGCGCTGTAGTAGGTTTGAAAAAGAATATATTAAGCCCTACGCAGTGAAGTAGCGGGCGGGTATGTCTGGCTTAACTCGGGCTCTCCCTCTCCCACCACAGGGATAAAACCGGCGCGAGGTTCTAAGCGGTACCCCTATGGTAATGATTTACAGTGTTGAAAAATTATGAAAACCGTTTCATATCTTTGATTCTACACATGTTAGAAAAACGTCCGTCACGTGTTTAAAACTCTTAATCTTAGATATCTACAGGATGGTTAGTTAGTTAGCGTTTTTAGGGTCGAGGCTATTTAGTATTTTGTCACTGGGACCCAATTGGATCTTTTGTGACTAACCAATTAATTTATGTTTTAGTCCCAGCCAAGATTTAAGCTTCTTATGAATCTTAAAATGGTTCTGGGTGACATAATCGTTACCTTTGCGGTGGTGGGTAAAGGAATTCTCAGGTAAAGTAGCCCTTTGTAGGTTAAAGATTCACAATCACACAACCAGTGTGCGGCTGTTTCTTTATGTGTCAGGAAGAAGCGGCATGAATCCACTCCTGCCTTTCCCCATATGTTTTATATGGTAATTCACTGGACAGTGTTCGGACAGTATCCCAATAATCAGCCTAAGCTCCCTTCTACTGAGTTCCAGTAATTTTTTTGCTTTTGTCTTAGAGTAGATTATACACTTTTTGGCTTGTCTTAGACCATGGTGGGTGGTCCAATACTTGATCTTTTGATCTTGTTCCCAGCTTTTCATGATATTATGAAGATTTGTTTTAGGAACCCCAAAGAATGGTTCAGGCCCAAAAAAGTAAGCCTCTGCTCCTTTCTTGGCAAGGCTTTCTGCTTCTTCATTTCCTGGTATTCCTTCATGTCCTGGCACCCAAAGTAAGGAGACTTTTTTGTTTGTAGCCGTTGATTAATTACTTGTAGATATTCCCAACCAATCTCGGCTCAAAAGTATATGAACTTGAGCCTTAAGAACGCCAGACTGTCTGACATGGTATAGATCTCTGCGCCTTTGAGACCTTTTTTGATATGCTTTCTAACACAGAACTTTATTGTATGTATCTCAGCTTGAAATATAGATGGAATTTTACCTAGGGATTTACTAGGGCTAAAATTTGGGCCTTTTATCCCCACTCCTACCCTAGCTTTCATTCTGGATCCATCAGTGTACCATTGGAGGAATCCCTCCATTAGTTTTGGTCCACCTTCCTTCCAAACATGTCGTTCTGGGAAATAGGTTTTGAAATTCTTTTCAAAATTTGTCGTCTTAATCATTAAGTCCGATACTCTTTTGGCTAACTGAATGGTGTCCTGTTTTTGCAGATTTCCCAGTTTACCAGCCAATATTTTTGGCATTGTGATGTTAGTACCCCACTGCCTGAGATCAACACTGTATGCAAACCTTTTCACCTGTAAGTTAAAAGACAGCAAATCCAGAGCCGCTTCCATGGGAGCGGTTGGACAAGTACATATAGCACCTGTAATTCCTAGGCGAACTGCCTTTGAAGATTTTGAAAATTTTTTGTTGTAGATTTTTGTTCCATTTTTGGCCACCATATTTCCGGAAAATGGGTGACCATGGGTTTAATTATAGCCAGATATGACCAGTATGCCATCTGTGGCTTAAGTCCCCGAGTTTTACCATATAGGTGTCTACATGCCCACATAGCCATGCTTGATTTTTAATAGTTTTATCAATGTGATTATTCCAGGTGTTTCATCCAGAACTACAACCCAGATGTTTTGTTTCCTTTGAGGGAGTGATTTCCACACCATCTATTATTAAAGCCTGAAGAGTGAACCTCCTCTTTCTTGTGAAAGGAATAATGGTTGTTTTATTAGGGTTAATGCTAAGACCCTCTTTTTGAGACCACCTCCAGACCAATTGAAGAACACTCTGCATGCGATCAGACACTGTCTGACCATGCTTACCTTTAACAATAATAACCAGATCACCAGCATATGCTATTTCTTTAAAGACGCTAGCAGAAACCCAATTAGTTCATCATCAGCGTCCACAAGAGAGGGGATAGTGCCCCTCTTTGCGGGCAGCCAACGACTGTCGACACTGTTTACAGACTTCCCACCCAAGTCATCCTATGACTCATTAACATAGATCTGATCCATTTAATTATCTGGGCTTCAATTTCTTTAGCCCTAAATACTCTTTCAATAGAGTTCTAGGAGGTATTACCAAAAGAACCTCTAATGTCCAAGAAGGCAAATAGAGCTATATCCTTATCATATATTGACTTACCAACCTCTGCAACCAGATGTAGTAGTATATTAGAGGTTATTTGGCAGTTTGATAGGGATAGGCATACTGAGCATCATGGAGTGGAACCTTTTCAAGGGTTTCACTCCGTATATATTTGTCTAGTATTTTATCCATTGTTTTAAGAAAAAAGGAAGTCAGGCTGATTGGTCTGTATGACCTAGGTTCCACAGTGTCTCTTCTGCCAGCCTTAGTTATAAAAACCACCTTTATCTTCCTCCATCTTTTTGGAATATATGCTAGGGAAAGTTAGCCTTAAACAATGATACCAATAGTGGCAATAGCCCTGCTGCAATAAGGCGTGGAACACGCCATCTCCACCTGGCGATTTGTATAGTTTGTGGCTCCCCACTGCCCACTTAATCTTGTTTTTATTAAAAAAAACATAAGATGCTATCCTCCTTTTCCAACTAAGGGATAGTTTGTGTGGGATCGAACACGGTAGAGCCGGAAAAATGAGTGTCTAACAATAGACTCATAGTTACCCCCACACTCTTGGTATGCCATCCATCTTCTTTCTTTAAGAAACCTATAGCGTTCGAGTAATCTTTGCTTATGGCCTTTTGGACTCGTCAATCCGGAGGGAGCCCAACTGGATCTATACCTTTTTTCATATAGTCTTTGGGTTAAATCGTTTTCATTTTTCGTATCAGGTCTCTCTCGACTCTGTTCTTTTTCTGACCCTGGTGCTATTAGAAATAATCGAGTGCTAGGAGTCTTTATTTTATGATCTAGCTAGGCGATGATGACCGAGAGGTTTTATTGTCGCTGATTCATAGCGCATTCCGAACCTCTACTCACAAACCCACAAAGTGCAACAGTTCAACACACATTATCGTATGCTATGGGGTATTCTTAGATCAGTGATGTCAACGCTTTTTCGAGCTGATTTAGATTCTACTCATTTTCGCTATTTACTAGTTTGAGTTCTTTACGATAGCTAACATTTATCCAACAGTCATTTTGATATCCAACAGTTTGTTTAACTTTTGATATTATGATATCGTGATTAGAATGCATATTGCGCCTGTGACTCTCAACAAGTTATCTCGTTCTTTCTAATCATGTTGTTGTTTAAAGGAAAAATCTCTCTCGTTATCATCACCTTATAAAAAGAGCATGAATATCTCCTAGCCCTTGAATTCTCTAATAGGGTCAGGATTGGAAAAGAACAAGAGTTGGTCAAGAGAGAGCTAATATGAAGGTTTAGGTTCAGCGATACCAAGCCAGTAGTCACTGAAGTGAGCTCCTGAGAGTATTTGTACTAATTTTTGTTTACGTTATGTTAGTCCTTGCATTTTTTGTAGATTTAATTTTTGAGAAACTTGTAAAAGTGAAAAGGTTTGTTTGTAGGCAATATGATCTGTATGTGGAATTTTCTCTCATGATACAATAGACAATAACATTTGCAATTTTCCTGTAAAATTATCTACATTTAACTTGAAAAGGGATAATTATTTCACATTAATTTGTTGACAAGTTTCACGGTTGTCAATCACTTAACTTGCTGTGATTGTTCGGTAGCAATTTTTCACTAAGAACATTTTTTTACTTTTAACGCATACAAAGTGCAAAGGTGAGGAAATTGTACGCCGTAAATATAACCTAGCTGATAGAGTGAAGTTTCGACTAAGATAGATTTCTTGTTGCGACACAGCAAACAAGTTATTTTAGGTTTGATGTATTATACTTTTATATTAAATTTGAATTGGACTAAAAGCTACTGGTTCCTACGCTTGAAGAACAGTTTCCCAACATTTTCCCGTCTCTGTCCACCATTTTAATACAAATCTTATCTACGTCCCACTGTAGTGAATATAGTCTGTTCAGAACAGATTATTATCTCTGTCATAATTTAGGTAGAGACATGAATGAAACGGAATTTTGTAGCAATCGATCTCCTCTATGTACAGAGTGAGCAAAAATTTAGGCACCATATACAGGTGTTCCAAAATTTTATATAAATACACCGAAATGTCTTTTCAAATTTTGTTCATTATTTCCCCCCCCCCCCAACAGATTTATAACGTCAAACATTTACATTTTATGGAAGATTAACTTGTTTTTTTTTTACAATAAATGCTGGAACTGTTTCCCTCCTGCAGTGAATTGGCGATTGTAGTACGATTTATCACATTCTGTAGCATCTCAGGAGGGATTTCTGGAGTTTCATGTAATATTAGCGATTTTAAGTCATCGATGATGCCTTTTGGTTTAGTTTTATTGAACACTCTGTGTTGAGTGAGCCAAAAATTAGACACTATATTCAGGATGTTCTAAAACATTTGACAAGTCAACGAGTTCTTATACTTGTATTGTTTTAGGTTAGGCCTGCTTGTATTTATTTTAGATGTGTTTTTCAATACTTGTAAATTGTAAAAGAGAATGTATTGTAGCAAAATTGCTGATTTGGAATTTGTTCACTTTAACAGTAATTTGTCCGTCTGTCTGTTATGTGTAGAGCTAGTGTGTTACAGTTCTAACGCGTTATAGATTTTAATGAAATTTTACATATGCGCGTATTTTTGCTATATTTTGAGACGTTCATTTTCTTTTTTTCTTCTTTCGATAACTAATATTTGGCGGTAGCTAATATGAGGAAAAAACAAAAAATTATATTTTTTTTCAAAATAAGTTGTAACTATTTTTATTTAGTTTAAGTGCAGCTTCTAAGGATCCAAATAAAGTGTTTTGGTTAGCATCTCTCCTAAAAGTCAGTTTGTGAGTGTTCACTAAATTTTGGTAGAACAGATTTTGAAAAATTACATTTTTTTATGGCCATTGTTTTTGTCCATTCTACCGATGACTCACGATTGTCATTTTTAGAGTGATGACGAAAAATGAGTTTCGTTTAGTTCCTTAAAGGCTTTTGAGCAAAATTTTATCGTTACATTCGTCTTTGCAGTGCGCAGATTTTTTAACTTCAAAAAACAGATTAAAATTTCCTGAGATAAGGTCAAAATATATCCACATACGAAATTGAATACAAAAAGGTCCACTCATTTGTGCTGTACAATATTGAATGTACGATACATGGACGTCATTCGCTAGTTTGAACGAAATATGTAGAGCCGATTTTAAGAAATTACGTATTTTATAACAGCCCCATGCCGACAATGCACTGGGATTTTTGTAGCTGGCGACTAATAGGTTTTATTTATGTGCTTCAAGGTTATGCTTATCAGAGACTCTCTTCAATCCCGAAGAAACCTAGCTGGATCTACACCTTTTTTCGTCGAATCTTTGTTATATCACTTTCTTTTATCTTTCCTATCAGGTCTCTCCTCATCGATTCTTGTTATTTTCTGACCCTGACGCTATGTTATCGAGGGCTAGGGTCTTTTTTTATGTTGTTCTTCCATTTTAATATTATGATGGTCAAAAACAATAACAAATAAAGTATTCATTGAGCAAAATGTTATCAAACTCGTTTGAACCCGTTCTAAGAAAATCATAATTTTGTGTTTTTTCATACGGCTGTTACTGTCAAATTTTTAGTTATTAAAACACGTCCCGTCAAAATATATCCACATAAAAAGTTTAATGAAAATGTCAATTTTTGACCCACGTAAGAAAGTAAAAACAAAATACAATATTTAATATACATTATAATAAAGGTAATAGGGTATTTACTTCGATTAACAATCCTCAGAATTAATAGTTTCGACAGAGTATGACTGTCATTACATTCAAACACATTAAATAATTAATCCTTGTACAAAGTAACGTGATTTATTTTTATATGCCTAGATAAATTACCTCGAAGCATTCCTCATTTAACAAAATTTGGAATAATTTATCTTGGAGCATATTTAGGTTTTGTAAGCTACAAAATTAAATGTACAGTATTCTTAGTCGAAAAACACGAGATACTTTTAATATTAAACATCGAACCGTCGGATCATTGAACCAATATACCCGCATCTTGAAAACAACCTCCAATACAAAGATAATATTTTATAAAACAAAGTGCTCAACCTGAGCAACGCAACGTGGAGTGAGAAGGCGTCCACTTGTTTGAAGGGTCGTTCCCCTTATGAACTTGAGCGACCGGACTGTCCCGTTATGTGGTCTCAGTCCCAGCTTGCCTCGCAATTTCCATTCGGGTCATGCTGGCAACGAAAATGTGACAAAAAATTCATTTCCGAAGTGTTTTAAGTTTCGATCGTATCATTTTATAATAGTCAGTTATTTAAATCTTTTGTTCTTCACTAAAATACTTAGGCTATTTAAAATTTGATTTGAATTTAATAAGTTATTTTTGGAATCATGTTTTCTATTATGTGGAATACTGTACAGTTCAAACTCGTGTACAGATTTTAATCAAATTTGGTATGAAGCATGCCAACCGTATACCGTACCGTATATATACAACCGTATATCGTCGCTTTTTTTTGATAACTCAACATTTTTTGATTAGCTCCTATAATTAAAAACAAAAAATTACGATATTGATCAAATTTGTTCTAAGGGCCCAAATAGTTGGTCCCAAACTCTTCAATTATCTCGGTTCCTACGTTATCTGTAAGAAAACAAAAATCTGACATTGTGCTGTTATAAAATATGTAATTTTTCAAAATCGGTTGTACAGATTACGTTCAAACCCGTTTGGAAAAACGCAAATAAACCAATATTACGGTGGCAAAATACAAAATAAATCTTGACAAGCCACCATGAAAAGCTCAAATAAGGAAATACGTGGATGACGTGTGAGTGACACAAGTTTAAAAGTATTTATTTAAAAAAAATATATTTTTTGTTTTAAAACAGTTTAACTTGCTTCAAGTGTGTCAGAACTTGCTTAATTTTGTCTGAAATAAATTCTCTTTTCAAAGTATTCAAAGATTTTATAAATCATTTGGTAAATTTATTTTATCCAAAACCTAAAAAAAAAGTGTGTTTTCAATTTCATTTGTTGTATTTTACACCAGTTTCCTTGAAATTAAAGGAGATACAGTTTTGGAACCTATTTTAAAACCGTCAAATTCTTAATTTGGATCTCAAGAAGAGTGGCTTTATTTCAACTCTTGGAGCGGAAATTAAGACGAACATTTCGCTATAAAGGAAGAGTTTTAGGACGTATGTTTATATAAATTTTGTTTGCTCATTTTTACCTTAGAATCGGTTCCCGAAGTATTGCCGTGTTATTATGCATGATCTTGTAGTTTTTGTTTTAGATTTTAGGAGTTTCGATTGAAACTTTTGTTTTATCCAACAGAAATTGTAGCCATACCGTTTAAAGTAGAACCTTGAAATTTGGCATGCGTGTACGACGTTTTGGCCCACATACAGGAAAAATAGAATACCTGTACATTCCAAAAATAGACGTCAATATGTTATATTTTTAAACAAAAATCGTATTTTTAGAAAATAATAAGTAAAGTGTCATTTTAAAGGAGTACAAATATGTATGCATGTACCGTTATGGTTTATTTCGAGGCTGTCAGAGCCGAGAATACTACAGGACTTGTTTGTCTTTCCTACATGTTGTACAAAATTGTTGTACCAAATTTCATGTTTCCATCTTAATTTCTGTGGTCGCTATCGTGCTTACGTACAGACGACGATGACTAACGACATTCCTGAAACCATGAAACCTGAAGATCACTCAAAAAACGGAGGTGGAAATTGTGTTCGAACACAAAGCTACCTTATAATTCTTATACTGGGTGTGCAATAATAAAGTCTGTCACCTCTACAACCGTTTATCCGATTTACGTGCAATTTTCTTTCTTATATAGATAGGTTAGTCACGTTTTAGTCTGTTTCTCTTATTTCAATATTTGTCTGTACAAATCTAGAATTTGTATATATATCTAAACTTTTTTTTTAAATGGGCAGTGAAGCCTATATTTATGATTTTAAAGCTAATTGGAATTGAACTATTTTTTCCTGCTGGATATGTAATTCAAATTTTCAACACGTTTTACGCAGTTTCTTGTTGCGTCAATAAACGCTAATTGAAACTGATAATGTTTTTTTTTTTTTTTTTTTAAATCATTGCATTAGTTCTGAAGTTCTAACAATTGATTACTAGCGATTTAGAGGAAAACCATATTGGCCCCGCTCGCTTGACGTGTGGCGTCCATTTTGCCTAAATTATTTCCCCTGTTAGAATTCTCACCTTGGTACATCATTCTGAAAGTAATAAAATAACAACAAAAACATGGAACACGATCAACACATTTTTGAAACTTAGGTTATGATTATTGTCCTAACCAGTAATTCTATTATATATTATTGTCTTGAAGGGGTATGGCACGAGGCTTCAGTAATGTGTACAACGTAAGGCGCATAATTAGTTATTTCCAGACTTGGTGAAGGCTATCTTTGACACTTCACGGTGCCTTGACATATTCACCGAGTACCTGACCTGGTCGACGAAATGTGATTGAAAAACTTTGAAGATTTTAATCACTATAGAGAACAAGTGTTTTGCGTCCCGGTAGTATTGCATCAGTGGAATTACTTTGTTGCAGATCTGCTCCAAATATATTTTTTAAATTTTCAAAATATTGCAGAACTGATGATACAGCTTTTCCCTACACTTTTCATTCCGCGCTTAACATGAAATCCTATAGTTAAGTCTTCATTAAAGTTTTTATTTAATTGTAAATAAAATGGTAGTGATCTAAATTGGATGGATAAGTTTCTAAAACAAGTCTTCATGTTTTCCCCAAACTACTTAAATACTATTTTTATTTAATCGTAAGCAAAGTGATACTGATAAAAAATGGATAGATATGTTTCTTAAATAAGTTTTAAGTTTTACCTTACCACTTTAAAACGGTTGCTATTTAATTGTTAACAAAATGGTACTGATCTAAAATGGATAGATAAGTTTGTAAAGCAAATCTTCATATTTTGCCGTACAACTTTAAAACAGTTTTTATTTAAATCTTAACCAAATGATACTGTTCTAAGATGAATAGCTAAGTTTGTAACAAATCTACATGTTGTAACTCTAGCATTTAAAAAATGTTTTGATTTAATTGTAAATAACATATTGGTTAATTAAAATGGATGGACACATTTCTGAAACAAGTCTACATGTTTTGTCATACCACTTTTAAGCAGTTTTTATTTCATTGTAAACATTATAGTAATCTGAAGTGGATAGATATGTTTCTAAAACAAGTCTTCATGTTTTGTCATACCACTTTTAAGCAGTTTTTATTTCATTGTAAACATTATAGTAATCTGAAGTGGATAGATATGTTTCTAAAACAAGTCTTCATGTTTTGTCATACCACTTTTAAGCAGTTTTTATTTCATTGTAAACATTATAGTAATCTGAAGTGGATAGATATGTTTCTAAAACAAGTCTACATGTTTTGTCATACCACTTTTAAGCAGTTTTTATTTCATTGTAAACATTATAGTAATCTGAAGTGGATAGATATGTTTCTAAAACAAGTCTTCATGTTTTGTCATACCACTTTTAAGCAGTTTTTATTTCATTGTAAACATTATAGTAATCTGAAGTGGATAGATATGTTTCTAAAACAAGTCTTCATGTTTTGTCATACCACTTTTAAGCAGTTTTTATTTCATTGTAAACATTATAGTAATCTGAAGTGGATAGATATGTTTCTAAAACAAGTCTACATGTTTTGTCATACCACTTTTAAGCAGTTTTTATTTCATTGTAAACATTATAGTAATCTGAAGTGGATAGATATGTTTCTAAAACAAGTCTTCATGTTTTACCATACCACTTTTTAAGCAGTTTTTTATTTCATTGTAAATAAAATGACAGAATGATCGAATAAAACTCGAACACAGATCTCACAAAAATTACGTTTATTTAATCAAATGGGTTTCAACGACAAAGTCGCCATCCTCAGTGATACATGAGCTACAATAACTAAACTATAACTGAGTAGCTCATGTATCACTGAGGATGGCGACTTTGCCCTTGAAACGCGTTTGATTAAGTAAATGTAATTTTTGTGAGATCTGTGTTCGAGTTTTATTCTATCTAATATCTCACAAGTCAAGTTCAATATTTTTTATCTATCTTCATGTTTTAAGATTCACTTTAAAACAATTTTTGTTTAATTGTTAACAACATGATACTAATCTAAAATGGAGAGATAAGTTTCTAAAACAAATCTTCATATTTTACCATACCACTGTTAAACAAGTTTTATTTAATTGTTATTAAAATAAAATAGCTATATTGTCTTGTCTAAAATGTATAGATAAGTTTTTAAAACAAGATTTCATGTTTTGCCTTATCATTTTAAAGTTTTGCTTTAAAACAGTTTTGATTTAATTGTTAATATAATGAAACTTAAATTCTCTCGTCTAACAAGTTTCTAAAACTTTATACTTCATACCACTTTAAAGTTCTGTATTAATATTTATTTAATTGTTTTGCAAAATGTTTTATTGTTTTGTCTTACTTTAAAGTTTATTTTAATTGTTAACAATAATTCTAAAATTTTATACATTGCTATACCACTTTAAATTTGTGTTTTTAAATTTATGTAGTTTTTAACAAAATGTTACATTGTCTTGTCTAACTATAAAGTATTGTTTTAAAATAGTTTTTGTTTTAATTGTTAACAAAATGTTACATTATCTTGTCTTAGTTTAAAATGTTGTTTTAAAACATTTTAAATTTAATTGTAAACGAAATGATGCTTAAATTGTCTGCTCTAAAATGGAAAGTTAAGTTTCTAAAATAATGCCTTTTACTTAGCCATATCATATTAAAGTTTTGTTTTAATTTGATATAATTGGCGACATAATTTACTTAAATTGTCTGGTTTAAAATGGTTAGTTAATTTTCTAAAACAATCCTTTACACATTGCCATACCACTTTAAAATTGTGTTTTAAAATTTATTTAATTGTTAACAAAATAATAGATTTTCTTGTCTACAAGTCTTGTTGTAGGTATGTTTCTAGAACAAGACTTTCAACTTTGCACACTACTTTAAAGTTTTATTTTAATTTAGGTTGTATTTAAGGTTAAATTTGGCTTCACAGCTATAAATTAAAATCTGTCATTTTAATGCCAATCTTTTACTATTTAAAATTTATTTTAAGAAAGAAAAGCTTAAGGTACAGGTTATAAACTAGGTTTAAGCAAGAGCTCTGCGTCTGGCTTTCAAACTACTCCCCCTCCTCTCTCACTTCAACTTTGTGTCAGGAACTCGACAACAATCTTTACAACGCAATACACAAGTAGCGTAGACGCTGAATATTTGGTGTGTGTCCGTATGAATAACAATGATAATTATAATACGAAACAAATAAAGTCATATTGACGGTTAAAACAAAAGTTTTGAGACCTATAATTTTAATCTTAATATTATAATAATTATGGGGAGGGGTTGAATGATCCTAGATCTCCAATTTGCCAATTATTCATGAACTGTAATGTTGTTGTTTTTTTTTTACTTTTTGTACACGGGTTTAGGTAATTAGTCGTTATATTTCACCAAATTTTACGAAATCGGTTGAGTCGATTTAGAGAAATCATCTCAACATGACTCCCACATGACCGAATTTATTGTTGTTATTTTTTTATTGCTAACACATGAACTGGCAATTTGGTGACCAATACCGTAGAAGAAGAAGGAATTAGAATAAGAAAGTCACAGCCCATGTTAAACAGCGTAATATAAAATATCCTTAGTTTGGTTACTGGACAACAGAAAGCGCTAGTAGCATCGGTACTTGTGATACAGTAGCCAAGCCTTTTTGTCCCGATGCTACTAGCGCTTTCTGTTGTCCAGTAACCAAACTAAGGATATTTTGTATTACGCTAGAGCCTATACCTGTGACTTTCGTATTCTAATTCCTTCTTCTATGCCAATACTTTTTGTCTAGGTAGTTAGAAGCTCCCCCTCAGTTAGATTTGATCAAATTTTTTTCAGTTGAATTCTAGAATAATCGTAATTTTGTGGTTTTTCTTAGCCAGCTACCAAATTTGGAATTGTCAAAAGATTTTTAAAAAGCATTGCACATACGTTAGACATTCATCGTTCGATATAGGTGACCTCAGTTTATACAGGTGACACTACGTTTATGTGATACTCGGCGCTGAAGACACAATATTTACATTGTAAAATAGTGATAACATTGGAATATTTCGTTTTCTATTCGTTCAATACATGCGTATTGAGAGTTTAAATTAAGTTTCCACAAAAAATCACTTTATTTGTGTGACTCGGTGACTAAGTCATAGGGTTTTTGTCCATGTAGCAGCTGAGGATGATGACTTAATCATTGAAATGTCGTCTTGTATTTGTGTTGCACAAATAAAGTGATTTTTTGTGGGAAACAGTGTTTTCATTCATCTGTTTATTGAAATTTCTACAAGTGTTTAGATTTCTTCAACTGTTGAATGAATGTATGGAGTACTACTAAAAAAAACTGGGATTGGAAATCAACCAATTAATATTTTTTGGCAGAACATAAGCTGCATAGCAACGTCAAGAAGGCACTTAACTGACAATTCTGAATGGCTACCTTTTTCATTTATGTTGGATCCCTCTTTTTCATGTCTCCTATTAGGTCTCTCTTGATCAAATCTTGTTTTATTCCAACCGTGACGTTATTGAGGGCTAGGGGTCTTTCATCAAGTTGATGGGTAGCATTGTGGTACTAACCCAGCCCCATCGTATAATGGAACACGAGCAGTTACTCTAAATGTAATGGCAGAAAATTGTTTTTTTGGGTTTTGTAGGAAATGGTAAATTATATTACTAGGTCAAGCGGTCTTATCAAGGTAACTTTGTAAAATAGTTGTTACGCGGATTTTATGAACCTCGTAATTGTGTATTTCTTGACGTTGTAGTTCATATCAGGCCTCGTAGATGTGTATATACTAGAACGTTTTCAACGTTTTCACTCACTTCGCTCGTGTTTGTGGGTTGATCCTACTAGATATCATAATTATACAGATGTCACATTTTCTAAGGAGGTCAGCGTTTGAAATTTCATTTTTGAAAATAACTTATAGGCCTACCAGACAGAAAGAAAACCTGCGCAGAACCGTCATTTCGAGAGTGGCTCGCGCACGCATGTAGGGGCGATGGCGGGGAGGGGATTGGAGCGGTGATGGGGATAAATTGTTACATTTTTGCCATAATATAAAGGAATTTAAAACCTATAATTTAATGTCTTCTTACGTCTTTTGCGTTGTAAAATATTAAAATTTACTAATTGTAGTTGTCAGGAACATAAACGATACACATTCACAGTTTTTAGCGCTGTAGTAGGTCTGGGGGAAAAAAAAGCCCTACGCAATGAAGCAACGGGCGGGTATGTCTGGCCTAACCCGGGCTCTCCCTCTTCCACCACAGTTCTACCTGCACGAGGTAAAACCGACGAGAGGTTCTTTTCTAAGCGGCACCCCTATAGCTATTTGTTATCGTAGAGATGCTGGGTTGGTAACATTACCTGCAGAATTGAAAGCTACAAATTTGTATTTAATTTAGTGTGTTTTAAGTGGAATACACGAAATATATGAACAAAACTGTTTAAAATATTTGACATTTTAAATTTGATTTTTCTGAATTTCTAATAAGCACATTTTAGTCCCCTATTCCAAATTCAATGTTTCTATCGTAATTTGTGTGGCCGCTATGGTGCTTACATACATACAGAGGACAAAGACGGTCGGAATGTCAAAAAACACTTGTTTTCTCAGGTTATGAAACTTGAAGATCAATAAAAAAAAAACGGTAAACAGTAAAATGAATGATAGGCACTATGAGTGCACGATACCCAGTGGAAATCGCCATTCAATTCTCACGTTGCAACTCTTCGTTACTTGTGATGAATTCGTAAAAAAAAGTGTGTGTGTGTGTGTGTGTGTGTGTGTGTGTGTGTGTGTGTGTGTGTGTGTGCTTAAAATGCAGTGCACTCATTCAGATACTGCTTGACGTGTGCTGTGTTCATGCTGGTGGTACACTCATTGGCTACTTCACTTTACGTCTGGTTCAGTGTATGGTAAATCTAGAAGAACGTAGATTACTGCAATTTAGTAGGCATCGTAAGGTCATTACAGGTCTTTTGTGCTGCAAATCATAGTTGTTTCAGGAGTATTCGCACTTGTAAAACCATAGGTGAATTCCAAAAAAATTAGGACATCACTACAGTAATAGTGATTCATGTACTACTTTGTGACGTCATGAGTGACGTTAGTCATTTGCTCCATAAAACTATTGGTGTAACATTGAGGGTGTATTTTATCATTGTGAAACCTAGTGACGTTATGTATTTGCTACGTAAAACATTACTATTAACGTCTAACCTTATATTGGTGTAACATTGAGGGTGTATTTTATCATTATGAAACCTAGTGATTAACGTCTAACTTTGTATTGGTGTAACATTGAGGGTGTATTTTATCATTATGAAACCTAGTGATTAACGTCTAACTTTGTATTGGTGTAACATTGAGGGTGTATTTTATCATTATGAAACCTAGTGATTAACGTCTAACTTTGTATTGGTGTAACATTGAGGGTGTATTTTATCATTATGAAACCAAGCGACGTTATGTATTTGCTACGTAAAACATTACTATTAACGTTTAACTTTATATTGGTGTAACATTCATGTTGTATTTTATCATTATTTAATGATGAAACCTGCTTATTTAATTTAGGGTTCCTTTCACTTCTAACCGTATGATCAAATCCCCACATAGTAACTGCTTAACCCCTCCCCAGTAACAAACACCTTTCCATATTTATGGTAAAATTTAAAATAAATTCGATTTTTTTCAGGGTACCTATACACTTTTGTAATATTTCGTTTTGTTGTTTATTAATTTCCAATGACTATTAAAGTAGTTTCATCCATAGTTAACTCGTCGCATGACCCTTTTAGTAGAACCTTGTAATATTTTTAATTGTTGTTTATTGTATTTTACCGTAGTTTATGATTTTTAACTTGTTACAGGGTATTTTTTTTTTTTTAATTACGAAAGGAAGAATTTAAATTAAAAGTCCCTAGCCCTGGGATATTCTAATAGCTTCAGGGTTGGAAAAGAACAAGAGATGAAGAGATACTACTGCATTGTTGAGTATTTAAAAAAAATTACTGTATGAAATAGGTGTATTTTTTAAACTTCTTTTTGTTGTTTTTATCATGTCTTTTTCAATACAGCATAAAGTAATGTGCAGTAGCCTACATTTGAAGTGAATTTATGGACTGGCCACCAGGATCGCCAGACTTAACCGTTAGTGAGGTTTTTTTCTGTTGCTACTTATAAAGAAGCACCATCAATACAGATAAGGAGCTAAAAATAATTATTGAAAATGAAATTCTACAGTTTTTTTCTATGAAACTTTCCTCGACAGATAGTGATCATTGTCCCTTCTTTGGTATTTTATTGTTTCCTTTGTTCGTACTTAAAAGTGGATAAAAGTAGTAAAATATGTAATGTAGTTAATAAAAATAAGATAATTTAACCCCTCAAAATTTGTGTTTTATTTTTAAGCAAGCGACATTTTGTTTGCATACAAGATATTTACATTCTGCTGTATACTTATCTACATATTACGAAATCTGTCCAAAAACAACTATTAGGCTACACGACATGTTAAACATGGAATACCTTCTTGGAACACGCCGTTAGTTAACAACGTTATTTCAGTATCTTAACCTAACCTAACATCTCATAGACGAGAATTATTCGTCGTGTATTTATATTATAACTATAGTTATGAGAGAATTTTATTATAAAATAATACAATTTAACTTGTCAGAGATTCTACAAAATATTGGTTTCTTGTGTTATGATGAAACACCTCTCCTGTTATTAGACATATGACATAGTTTCTGTTATAAACGTTATGAAGAAACACTTCACCTGTTATTGTATATATGACATCGTTTGTGTTATAAAAGTTATGAAATACCTCTCCTGTTATTGTATACATGACATCGTTTGTGTTATAAAAGTTATGAAATACCTCTCCTGTTATTGTATACATGACATCGTTTCTGTTATAAACGTTATGAAGAAACACTTCTCCTATTATTGTATATATGACATCGTTTGTGTTATAAAAGTTATGAAATACCTCTCCTGTTATTGTATATGACATCGTTTGTGTTATAAAAGTTATGAAATACCTCTCCTGTTATTGTATACATGACATCGTTTGTGTTATAAAAGTTATGAAATACCTCTCCTGTTATTGTATACATGACATCGTTTCTGTTATAAACGTTATGAAGAAACACTTCTCCTATTATTGTATATATGGCATCGTTTGTGTTATAAAAGTTATGAAATACCTCTCCTGTTATTGTAGCCTATACATGACATCGTTTGTGTTATAAAAGTTATGAAACACCTCTCCTGTTATTGTATATATGACATCGTTTGTGTTATAAAAGTTATGAAACACCTCACCTGTTATTGTATATATGACATCGTTTGTGTTATAAAAGTTATGAAATACCTCTCCTGTTATTGTATACATGACATCGTTTGTGTTATAAAAGTTATGAAATACCTCTCCTGTTATTGTATACATGACATCGTTTCTGTTATAAACGTTATGAAGAAACACTTCTCCTATTATTGTATATATGACATCGTTTGTGTTATAAAAGTTATGAAATACCTCTCCTGTTATTGTATATGACATCGTTTGTGTTATAAAAGTTATGAAATACCTCTCCTGTTATTGTATACATGACATCGTTTGTGTTATAAAAGTTATGAAATACCTCTCCTGTTATTGTATACATGACATCGTTTCTGTTATAAACGTTATGAAGAAACACTTCTCCTATTATTGTATATATGGCATCGTTTGTGTTATAAAAGTTATGAAATACCTCTCCTGTTATTGTAGCCTATACATGACATCGTTTGTGTTATAAAAGTTATGAAACACCTCTCCTGTTATTGTATATATGACATCGTTTGTGTTATAAAAGTTATGAAACACCTCACCTGTTATTGTATATATGACATCGTTTGTGTTATAAAAGTTATGAAATACCTCTCCTGTTATTGTATACATGACATCGTTTGTGTTATAAAAGTTATGAAATACCTCTCCTGTTATTGTATACATGACATCGTTTCTGTTATAAACGTTATGAAGAAACACTTCTCCTATTATTGTATATATGACATCGTTTGTGTTATAAAAGTTATGAAATACCTCTCCTGTTATTGTATACATGACATCGTTTGTGTTATAAAAGTTATGATGAAACACCTCTCCTGTTATTGTATATATGACATCGTTTGTGTTATAAAAGTTATGAAATACCTCACCTGTTATTGTATATATGACATCGTTTGTGTTATAAAAGTTATGAAATACCTCACCTGTTATTGTATATATGACATCGTTTGTGTTATAAAAGTTATGAAATACCTCACCTGTTATTGTATATATGACATCGTTTGTGTTATAAAAGTTATGAAATACCTCACCTGTTATTGTATATATGACATCGTTTGTGTTATAAAAGTTATGAAATACCTCACCTGTTATTGTATATATGACATCGTTTGTGTTATAAAAGTTATGAAATACCTCACCTGTTATTGTATATATGACATCGTTTGTGTTATAAAAGTTATGAAATACCTCACCTGTTATTGTATATATGACATCGTCTGTGTTATAAAAGTTAGTACACGATATTTAGATAGTATGGATCAATTGCCGATATCGGAACTTTTTCAATTTGGGAAAACACCTAACCGAACCTAATCCAATCCAACATAACCTAACCTAACCTAGCTACAAGAAAAAGTACAAAATCCCGATTTTCCAAAATCGGGTCCAACATAATTTGGTTTAGTTTTTTCCATTACAGTCTCTAAGGACAAAAATAAATCGTATTGGCGCGATCTCTCAAAAAATCTCAATTCGTGGGTTATTGGTAAAAACCAAATAATCTGCCAGGGGTTGTTTTAAAATGACGTAATTTCTCAAAGTTGTGTATACCGATTTAGTTAAAAGTTCAGGAATGACAAAAAAAGAACATAAAGTGCCGTCGTTTAAAAGCTCTATTTACGAAGGAAGCGAGTAATTATGATTTTTTAAAACAAATCGACGTCCATAATTTTCCGTTGTGATTACCAATTACCCAACTGGTATTTTTCTTTAGTTTTGGTTCGTTTTTATTTGGTTTTGGAAATGGATAAGTGAGACAGTTTGTGCAATGTTTTTGCACTAATCTAGTGTTATTACTTGATGACTAAGGTTGTATCACATTATTAAAACTTTGTTTTAATCCTTACATATACGAATAATGACAAATGTAATTTAATAAATTGTACCAATAATATGAACAATCGATCATAATTTAAAATAACTAATAATTAAGCAGATCAATTAACTGAATAAAAATAAACGGTTTTAGGTAGTCTATAGTTAGTGTTGTTTTTTAATAGATTTACAGTAATATTATAGATAAGCGAGCATGGGAAACTAACTAAGACTGTTGAGAGAGTCGTAATATTTGTGGGTACACTGAAATATTATTTTTGAGATTATGAAATTCCTTTTAATTCCTTGACTGTAATGTTAAGACAGAAGAATTACGTCGTGCCAAGTGGTATGTAGACCTTAATTAAGTCTGATATACACAAAGTTATAAAATATTGCAACATTTCTTAGCTTAGCTGGATTACTTTACTAACTAGTCAAATATGTGTACAGTGAAGGATGTGGGCGAGAGAGGGGCAGTGACCTTGGTCAAGTTCTAGGACCCAGCAGCGAAGCAGAATCTACACTTCTACAGCCAGCATGAGCGTTGTGATGTCATCATCAATAGAGTTTTTAGTTTGTAATAACGAAAGTTTTAAGAATTTAAGGTTACACTAGAAGTCTATATTTCGGTGATGAGATGTTATTTATTTGTTAATAACGAATATTGCAAAAATTTAAGGTTGTACCAGAAGTTTATATTTTGGTTATGGGATGTTATTTGGTTTGCAACAAAAAATTCAAGAATTTAAGGTTGTATCAGAAGAGTATATTTAGTTGATTAGATGTTATTCGTTTGTAATAACAAATTTAATATTGCAAGAATTTAAGGTTATATCAGAAGATGTTATTTCTGTTATGAGATGTTATTTGGTTTGTAACCCCAAATATTGCAAGAATTTAAGGTTATATCAGAAGTCGTTATTTCTGTTATGAGATGTTATTTGGTTTGTAACAACAAATATTACAAGAATTTAAGGTTATATCAGAAGTCGTTATTTCTGTTATGAGATGTTATTTGGTTTGTAACAACAAATATTACAAGAATATAAGGTTATATCAGAAGTCGTTATTTCTGTTATGAGATGTTATTTGGTTTGTAACAACAAATATTACAAGAATTTAAGGTTATATCAGAAGTCGTTATTTCTGTTATGAGATGTTATTTGGTTTGTAACAACAAATATTACAAGAATTTAAGGTTATATCAGAAGTCGTTATTTCTGTTATGAGATGTTATTTGGTTTGTAACAACAAATATTACAAGAATTTATGGTTATATCAGAAGTTTATATTTCTGTTATGAAATGTTATTTGGTTTGTAGCCCCAAATATTGCAAGAATTTAAGGATATACCAGAAGTTTATATTTCTGTTATGAGATGTTATTTGGTTTGTAACAACAAATATTACAAGAATTTAAGGTTATATCAGAAGTCGTTATTTCTGTTATGAGATGTTATTTGGTTTGTAACAACAAATATTACAAGAATTTAAGGTTATATCAGAAGTCGTTATTTCTGTTATGAGATGTTATTTGGTTTGTAACAACAAATATTACAAGAATTTAAGGTTATATCAGAAGTCGTTATTTCTGTTATGAGATGTTATTTGGTTTGTAACAACAAATATTACAAGAATTTAAGGTTATATCAGAAGTTTATATTTCTGTTATGAAATGTTATTTGGTTTGTAGCCCCAAATATTGCAAGAATTTAAGGATATGCCAGAAGTTTATATTTCTGTTATGAGATGTTATTTGGTTTGTAAGGTATTTAGGGTTTTTTAAAGCTAAATACATAACACTATCAAAAAGGAAAATAAAGTTTATTGTATATAATAATTTGAAGGTTTTGTTATAATTCAGTCTTTATTTAAAGTTAATTTCTTTCTTTTAAGGCAACGATGACCAGACTGAGAGGTTTTTCGCCTTTAAACAACAAGGACACATTTTAAAATAGGACGTAATAAAAACACCTAGCCGTCGATTACTCCCAATAGCAACACGATGAGAAAAGAACAAGAGTTGAGTTGGTCATGTGAGAGCTGATATAAAACATGAAAGAGGGATCTAACCCAAGACTACATGTGAAATGATGTATATCCTTCTGAGATCCCTTGGGATTGCCAATCCCGTACTCGTTAAAGTGGGCTCCTAAGAGCAGCTGATGTAGATTAATGTTGAAAGCAGAGGTTTGGTTAGGTTAGGTTTAAGATGGAATAAATTTTTTTTTTTTTAGCAATGGGTACAATTATTACAACACTTTCTTAGATGACACAACTACCCTGTACAAATACTAGTCAAAACCCTTAAGTGCTCGTCTCACCGGCTGTCTGGTGAGATCTTGGCAAGGACATTTTGAGTAAATAAGTTAATTGTACTTATTACTGGACATAGACCAATTCAGAAATCACTTGTCCGTTTAAATTGGGCATTATTAAGGCAGATTCCCTGTGCATGCTTTGCGAACAGTTTTATGAGACTGCCATCAGATCCTTCCGGACTGAAAAATTGGAGGCTAAGAGAAGAGACCTCTTTGGAGCCTCTCTATCGGGGGAGATTGTTGATCCTGACGTCGGACAAAAACTACTCTCGTTGAAGACTGTTAGGTTTACAGAGGTCCACTATAAGCCTCGGTTGAAATTAATTAGCCTCGAATCCATCTCCAAAAATCTAATATAACTGTTATTAAAATAAGGAACAATATCGGGCTACTCGACAACAGCGCTTAACAGTACTATAGTTGCGCCACCTACGATCGATCAGTTGAACTAACGTCAAATTAACAAACTATTAACGTACCAGTGAGAACTGAAAAGTCTAAACGACTTTCTTATCTTCTTCGCTTCCGCTCGGACAATCAATAGCGAGGTTTCGAAAGATACGAAAGCTTGAAATAAATCCGTCAAAACTGACAGGATGGCTGCTTGGTTTTATTGTATTATTCTTTAAGGAAGCATTATATTTATTTCTTTAACAGTTATATTATAATTTAGATAGCCTGGATAATCACGCCTTTGTTAGCTCCCCAGTGAGATGAATCCAAGTTAACATGCCAAGTTTTTACAAGGGTTTACAAGTCTAATGACGTTAAAGTTGTGAATATTTTAGAGGTACAATTTACACTGAATTAAAAACAAATTTTTGGACTCAATTTTTAACATTTTTACTTCCTCGCATTCACTAATTAAGAAAGTTTTTGTGACAGTTCGACTTTTATGCGAGTATATTCGATGCAAGGTCTCTCTTTAGTCGAAAAAAGTGGTTTATTTTTGGAATGTCTGTCTGTCATATGTGCACTGCTTTTCACCCCAAAAACGCATGGGGTGGATCAATTTTGAGTCCATATTTTAGCCATATCTTTTGTATAACTCAAAATTTGGGGGGTAAAAAACACAAAATTACGATTTTTTTAAAATCAGCTCCATCGATTTTGATCAATCTTGAAGCTTTCTAAGAACCTAAACATAAACCAATAAATCGACCGTGGGGCTATAAAACGCGTAATTTATCAATGCAGCTCTGCCGATTTCATTCAGATTTTAGATTAATGACCCAAACCAGAAAAAAATGAATCTTGATTGTTGTCATTAAAGTCAATTTAATCAAATAGGATTTATCCCAATGACGTGTTTACGGCACAAGCGAAGAAAGTTTATCCTCTTATTTAAATATTTTTTTTATTAAAATTTACTGTTTTAGACGTTTAAAAAATTCGCCTGTGTGCACGATTTTAGGATAACCTCAAAAAGTACGTTCTTGCTAGGAGCAAACCGTCTGTGTATTGAATTAATCAGTAAAGCTACGAAAAAATGATGTGAAAATAGATTTGTCTAAAAGTAGTGTTAATAGCCTATCCATCTTCTAAACTTTGTTTATTCTGAAAATTAAAAACAATTACTGAAATGACTTGATGATAAAGTCGAATGATTGTACCAACGTAGCGGGACGTGGGAAGAACGCACCCTATTGTCCCGCCATCTCGGCGCCTTTACAACCCCCCCCCACACACTCACACTCGCCCTATATCCCAATTACTACATTTATGATCTTGTGATGCCACTAATACATGTTGAAGCATTTAATTAACTATGCAATATATTTTCTCTACTGGTATTAAGCATAGATAATATTAAAATAGATAAAATGATGCATTTGTTATCCTACCGTAGGTTTAGTACATTCATTGTATTAAAAAATAATTGATCTAACCGACTTTTAGTCCAATATTCGCAAGTATTTTTTTTTATCAAAACATTTATAGGCATCCATTCACTAATCTACTCGAAATACGTCGGCCGTGGTGATGGACTGAAGGTGTAATGAATGGTATTAAATTTTAACAATAATGGAAAAACTGGGCCTATTTTTATAATTCTTCTATTGATTTTGTATAAACGCAAAATTTGACGTTTTAAAATTTTTAAATTCACTCTAATACAATGTATATTTGTAAGGTATAAAATAAAAGGAAGCTGATGTTAAAATCACAAGACTTAGAGTTCCCAGACGTATAGGGACTGTTATTTTTTATAAAGTCGAAGTGTTTTAAGCGCCAGTAAGGGTCCTTGATTTACGGACTCTAATGAAGAGAAATCAATGAAATGCAATCCATCTTTTAATGGTCATTTAATTGTTGACTCACATCTCACAAAAACTTATACGCTACGCATTTCTCATTGTGTGGTTAAATTAAGTTGTATTCGTCATACACAAAACTTATAATATATGATTTCGCACTGCAATTTATTTTCAAATCAAAATAATTTTCCGATTTATGTGTTCAAATTAGAAGGGTGGAGGGTCATAATATCCGACACTTTAAATTTGGCCTAGCTCTAAAATATTAATTTTTCTTCAAATCAACAGATATTCGTAATCAGAATAACTTCTAGTTTTATTTGATACCCGTCACATAGTTCCAACTCTATAATTTTAACAACCTCGAGGTATTTTTTTCTGTTATCACTATATTTTTCCTAGATATAGGACAATACCACGAATATAAATGCACGGTTTGAAGTTTGAGATATATAGGAATTATCGTCTTGTCTGTGTAGACTGGTTGCGACTTGTAGACAGACACGCGTGTAAAATTATAAGGGTCCTGGTTTTACCTGCGGATCCTAATAAAAAAAAAGATTCGGAGATAAAATTATCAGATTTTGAAATGTATTTAATTTTAGGTAGCTATCAAGAAATTAAATTTTTAGTTTTTATGAGCTCCACAAAAAATAAAAAAACAATTTTGTTTGTCGTTGGGAAATGTTTTTGTAAATTTAGCGGTTTTTGAGATATTCGACGTTAAATAGCCTATTTTAAACTGCTGCCATTTTGAAAATACAAAATAAACTCTTTGATTTGGTGCACTTGTAAAATGTACCAAATCTGAATTCAGTATTTATTTCCAATTTTTTTTTACAAAAACAAAATCTCGGATAGACAAGGGTGTTACTGAAATACTTTAACAAGCTTCGAGAGTCTTACATAAAAATAAAATTAAAATGTTCATATAAACATGTGTCCGAAACTGCTTTGTTTTCAGACAATCCGCCATTTTGTATTTTCAAAAATATACATAGCTTGTGAAGTAGATAAGATATTGAGTTCAGATTTGGCATACACTTTTTTATGTAATGTTTATAAGTGTGCAAAAATAAAGACTGTATTTTTATTATTTACAAAATGGCGGCCATTAAATATTGTTAATGTTGAATGTCTCGAAAACCATTAATTTTACAAAAAAAATACAAGATAGTAAAAAGTTTTCTTTTTTAACTACAAATAAAATGAGTTTTTTATTTATTTTTCTGAAAGTCAAAGGATAAACGAGTTATTGTCAAAAAAAACAGAAAACTTAATTTCTTGGTAGTTGTCTACAACAATTTAGATTAAAAGCAACTTTTTTTTTTTAAAAACAAACAAAATGTTCTGTTATCAGAACTAAACAAAATTAATAATATAAAGTTGCTTCTAACTAATACTGTACTTAAGTGTTGTAAACAACTACCAAGGAATTATGTTTTCAGTTTTTTGTCAATAACAACTATCCTTTGACTTACAGAAAAAATATTAAAAAACTCATTTTTTTTGTAGTTAAAAGAGGAAACTTTTTGTCTCTTGAAAGTGTTTTGTAAAATTAATGGTTTTCGAGATATTCAACATTAAACATTTTAAACGGCCGCCATTTTGTGAATAATACAGATCCAGTCTTCATTTTGTACACACTTGTCAAACATTAAATAAAATAAGTGTATGTCAATTATGAACTTAATATCCTAACTATTTCAAAAGATTTTTTTTTTTTTTTTTTTTTTTTGTAAACATACAAAATGGCAGATTGTCTGAAAAAGAACCAGTTTCTGACACATGTTTATAGGAACTTTTGTATTTATTTTTATGTAAAGAATCCGTCCCGAAGTTTGTCAAAGTATTTCAGAAACACCCTGTATATGAATTTTGTCTATTTTTATCAGTAGAAAGTACTTCTATGTAAACAGTAAATAAAGAAATAAAAAGAAGGGTAATTATTAGTTGAGATGCCTATTTAGGCCAATTAACATGGATGGTTTAGAAAAACAGGTGGTCGAGTTTCGAATGCATTTAGATTTTCAGTTATGCTTACAAATTGTAACAAAATAATTACGTAATGTGAAAATTGAATTAAAACAGATATTTTACCTCTCGTTTATAATATAATCTGAGATCAGGTAACATCCAATAAACAACTGAATTTGACAGGTGATGAGTTTTGTATTACGTGTGTTTTAGTTTATTATCTTATGACGCAGGTTCATTATGTTCACTTTAGCCTTCGGACTGCTTTTGTAAATAAATTGTTATAAATACATTAATTATTTGGTGGATATGTTTCGCCGTTACACAGACGGCATCATCAGGGTGACAACATTAAAACACTAAAGTTATAAAACACAGTTAACTACGATAGGTTAAGCGTGTGATCACAAAACCATTTTACATTTTTATATTTATAACAAAATGATGCAACATAATGTAGTGTACCATTTCAACATTAAGTCATATACATCATAGGCCTACTACTTTAATTCAGGATATGGTTCCTTGAGTCAAAATAAGTCAAAAAGTTCCTATGAACATATATCCTAAAATGCTTAGTTTTCAGTCTGTCCGCCATTTTTGTTTTTTTTACAAAAACATATTTTTGGAAATAAATTTCAGATAATTGGGTATACATATTTTTGACCTTTTATCAACGTACCAATAACCAGGACTTTGTATTGCATGTTTACAAAATGGCGGCCGTTTAATATTTTTATAATGAAAAAATACTAAACAAAGTCCTGGTTTTGGGTACATTGATAAAAGTCACATAAAATATATGTATACTAAATGTGGACTCGGTATCTAATTTATTTTCAAAAATGTCATGTTTTTGTAAAAAACACAAATTGGCGGACTGACGGAAAACTTGGCAGTTTAAGACATATGTTTATAGGAACCTTTTTACTTATTTCGACCCAAGGAACCATATCCTGAAATTTTGAGTAGTTTGGAAACGTCCTGTATATGTGCAGAGTGTGTTAATGGTGTCAGCCTGAAGATGCCGTCTGCGTAATGGCGAAACATGTCGCAGGTTTATTGTTTATATAATCACGCGTTGACACTTACACATAGTTATACATAAACAAAAACAAACACTGATTTCCACTTAATATATATTAAAATTTATTAAAACAAACACGACTCATGAGTCGACTCGCTTCTTTGATGTCCCTGTACATACTCAAAGAAGAATGTATGTACCGGAACATCATTTATGTTTGACGAAGGGAAACCAAATTAAATTAACTTGAAAATGGCGGAATAGCCGAAACGGCCGTCGTATAAACGACAAAATCAGAATATTGTAGACGGTAGGTCTTACATTTATTATTTAATTATCGTATTATTATAAAAGGAACTTATAATTCAAAAGCTTAAAATAACATTGTAATATGTAGGCTCACTATAGCTGGATTTACATCTCTTTTCATATAGTATTGGGTTAGATCCCTCTCATCTTTCCCCCTCCAGTTTGCTGTACCTAATGACAACTTTCAGTGTCTATCTTTAGTTTTAAGTAATACAACTATATTTTGAGGGGAAGAAACTGTTTTCTATTCTGGAGCTACTAGATGGTCAAAATAGAACTCATGGGGTTCATCCTTTCAATTAATAACGGGGCATCGTTGGTGTTATTGCTAAATTGAGACTTGACCTAGCAAAATTACACTTTTTTTTTTTTTTTTTTGTAGAACAAGTGTCGCTAGATTAGATTACGTCCTACAGGAAAAAAATACATAATTCTAAACACCACCGCGCATGCGCAGATCGATTTGTTTGATAGTGTTTAGTCACGAAACTTTTGGTACCTTTGCCAGAGAAGAAAACCCCTATGCGTCCGAGGCAGTGTGGGCACTGAACGCATCTGGCAACACGTTCAGTCGTAAAGCCTTTTGTTCGATGCGGTGTGTGATGTAGGTATATAACCCAATTTTTCCCAACCGTTGCGGTGGCACAGTTGAAAGTTAGCCCAAGTCAAAATGTTACAATGTAAACCTATGTTTTGTTACATGATTCCATAAGAAAAAGAAGAAATATTAAGATTTTCATAATATTTGGGGGGAAGTGCGGAAATTCTGTTTCATAAAGGAAAGCAAACGAAAAATTATATTCTAACAATAGAAAAAGGGATAAACGATTTCATTTCAAAAGCCATCTACTTATATTAACACTTATAAGTCAGCTAAGTTTTCTTTACCATGTGTAAACAATAGACGAAGTTTCAATCAACCTCCGTTTTCACTCGTAGATTAAAAAGGCCAATATTAAGCGTAGTTGACTAATTAGGCCTAGGGCGTTGCTGTTGACTCTGCTCTAGTTTATCGTCATATGTTAGTTTTTATAACACAAATGTCCTTATAAATTATACCAATATGTCAGATCAGATTCGATAAATCGAAATTTGTGTTTTTTACTTTTCGTAATATAGAGAGATTTATGATCAGACAAAAAAAAACTCAATAAAGTTTGTCCGGATATATCCGTCTTCAGGTCTCTTGATGTCTGTCTGTCCTGCTTTACAGTACAAACACATGGACCGATTTATAAATTATTATATTACCTTCTACCAAAACACAAATATGTTCACTAGTTCTACGCTATTCAATGGTCTTACGAACAATATTTTTTTAAGGCTAAAAACCTTTTGGCCATCATCGCCTTTAAAAAAAAGAACAGAGCATAAAAAAAAACCCCTAGCCTTCGAATAATCTAATAGCGTCAGAGTCCGAAGAGAACAAGTCTTGGTCAAGAGAGATCTGATATCAAAGAGAGGGATCTAACCCAACACTACATGAAGAAAGCTGTAGATCCAGTCTCTTTCACCTTTCCTATTAGGTCTCTCTTGACCAACTCTTGTTATTTTTCGATCCTGACGCTATTGGATTATTCAAGGACTAGGTCATTTTTTTATGTACTTTTTTTAAAGCAGTTATGATCGAGTGTTTTTTTTTGCGTTTTAAACAACATTAAAAAAATCATTATTATCGAATAATTTTAAAAACAGAACCGACTGAAATCGGATTTCCGTGTACGTTGGCTAAAGTCATAGAATATACTTTAACCCAAAATTTTGTAAATATGAACTCATGTCTTTAAAAGATAATCGTGTTTACTGATAAAGACAACTTGTGGAATTGCACTCTCCAGACCTCTCAGTTTGGATTAATACGAGTTCAATTCAGGAAATGTGATGATTAAAATTCGAGAACATAATTAAATTTGTTCGTTATTTAAAAAAATTGTTTAGTTTTAAAGAGAACTCTGCAGGAAGTTTTGCTGCAATGAATGTGAATGTCCATTTTGTCCGAGCTATGACAAATCAGTCAGTGTCCATGCATGAGGGAGTGCCGGGGGGGGGGTATATAGCGTGACTATATAATATTCTAAATCCATAATTAATTTTAGAGTTCTGGGAGCATCATAACAGCTCCCCTCGCTGAATTTACATCATCTGATGACCTAAATAACAGTAAATTCTCTAAAAACTGCAATATTTCGTCAAAATATAACACAAAATATGTTTGCAAATCCAATGAAGGCCTGTCCGCTACAGCTCTGTCAATTTCAGATATTATCCATTCTGAACAGAGCGTTTTATTAATTGAATGAAGGAAGCTTGGCAACATTGTAAGCTATACAATTTGTCCATGCCATGTTTTTAATCTAACTCATTAAAGTCAGGCAGTGTCTAGTTCTGGGACATGACAACACTGGACTTCCTGAGAACATTTATCTTTCGACTCTAAAACAGATATTTAGATTTAATTTGATGTAAAAGCATCTTAAAGTATTCTACAGTCTACTGGAAATATCGCGTTCAAGTTTTAAACTTTGTGCAACTATTTCTTTATATACTTTATAAATTGTGGATGTGCCTCCAAGGTTTACTAGCGAGTATGGTTGTTGCAATCCCGAGGTTCTAGCTGAATCTACCACTTTTTTCATGTAGCCTTGGGTTAGGTCCCTTTCTTACATCTTTCGTATCAGAGACATTGTCGACCGTGTTTTTATTGGAGATAGGAGTCTTTATTTTATGTTATTTTCTTCTTTTTTTATATAAGACGATGATGAGAGGTTTTTCGTCTTTAAGCAACAATAAAAATAAATAAATACCCAATTTTAGCGGTTGCAATTATTCTTCGATTTTCACTATATTTAATAAAAAACATTGATTTTTATAAAAGTCTAGAAAATATAGCTATAAAGAATAAAAATTGATTTTTGCATATTTTACAGATGTTTTCGAATGTTTTTAGGATATATAATGTCATTTAATATGCAGATTCATTAATGGTAGATGTAGGGGGAGACGTGGTGTGAATGGTAGATATAGGAGGAGTAGCATGACATGAATGGTACATGTAGGGGGAGTGGCGTGGCATGAATGGTAGATGTAGAGTGAGTGGCATGGTGTGAATGGTAGATCTAGGGGAATGGCATGGTGTGAATGGTAGTTGTATAGTTAGGGAACTGGCATGGTGTGAATGGTGGTTGTAGAGATAGGGGAGGGTTATGTGTGGTAGATCTAGGAGGAGTGGTGTGACATAAATGGCACATATAGGGGGGGGGGTATGGTGTGAATGGTAGATGTTGGGGGAATGGCATGGTGTGAATGGTAATTGTATAGTTAGAGAACTGGCATGGTGTGAATGGTGGTTGTAGAGATAGGGGAGGGTTATGTGTGGTAGATCTAGGAGGAGTGGTGTGACATAAATGGCACATATAGGGGGAGTGGTATGGTGTGAATGGTAGATGTTGGGGGAATGGCATGGTGTGAATGGTAATTGTATAGTTAGAGAACTGGCATGGTGTGAATGGTGGTTGTAGAGATAGGGGAGGGTTATGTGTGGTAGATCTAGGAGGAGTGGTGTGACATAAATGGCACATATAGGGGGAGTGGTATGGTGTGAATGGTAGATGTTGGGGGAGTGGCATGGTGTGAATGGTAGTTTTAGAGTTAGGGAAGTCGCATGGTGTGAATGGTAGGTGTAGAGTTAGGGGAGGGTTATGTGTGGTAGATCTAGAGTTAGGGGTGGGTGTCTATGATGGATGTATAGTTAGGGGTGGGTGTGTGTGTCTGTGGTAGATGTAAAGTTATGGTCGGGAGGGTTGGGGTGTATGTGTAGAATTAGAGTTAGGAGGTTTGATATCAGTCACATTAAAATAGCAAACTAGACTGTCAACTCGGTATCAAATATTATTTAAAATAATGATGTAATTATAACAGAATTAACACACACACCATGATAAAACTAAAGGCTCAAACCCCAGCATGACTCTTCTTATGGCTGCCCTTGTTTCATTTCTTAGTATTTTTTTTTCCTTTGAGAGAGCTATGACAAAGTTAAATTAGGGTCCATACTGTAAGATTATATGGGGATGTTGCTGTGAAGACCTACTAAAAACACACCTCTTTTCTGGTTCTCGATGTTGTGGGCTAGCCAAGGTATCACTTAACAGCATAACTTTTAGCTAGTCAGGAATCATTCCCGTTTTCAGCTATTATTCCTTACTGAACAGCAATATCGTAGGTCCTCTTCTGGCCTCACTCAGCATGGTGCCTGTTGCAATTTCTTTTTCCTGGAGTCTGACTCATGATTTCATTGGTTCTCGCTATTTTATTTCTAAATTCTTCAATTATCTCCAAGTTTCCTAGGATTTTAACATAGCCAAAGAAATGCTGAACTCAGATCAACTGTTATATTAGGTGATAATATAATAGAAGAGGTGAGTTTTGATAAATTCCTAAATTTGGTCATTGATACCAACTTGGGAATTTCATGTAAACAGTATTTGCAAAAAAAACTATGCTCTGGGATTTCTATAGTAAGAAATCTTAGAAATTATTGTAAACTTTCCACAATGTTAATAACAGCTTACTTTGGGCTTATACATCCTCACTTGAACTATGGAATCATATTATGGGGTGATTCATCAGTTAAACAAGTGAAATGGCTCTTTACACTACAAAAAAAAAAGAAAAACTACTTATTGCAGGTAAAAATAATCTAGGGACTTGTAAAATTGTTTTTCTGGAGCTAAGTGTATTGACACTTCTTAGTATGTACATTTTTGAAGTAATATTGTACATTAATTACAAATGTCATACTACTCTGAATAAGGATGTAGTTATTATGGTACCTATTTCAGAAGTTACATATGGTTAGGTCAACACAGGGTCAGTAAGCACAAAAAGCTATGATCACAAGCAGGTGTAGCATTAATAAATAAACTCTCCAACAGCTTTAAAAAAATTGAAAACTATAACACATTCTAAGACAACTTTCGTTGTCTGGATCCATTTATTCAGTGGAGCAGTTTTTCTGCCAAAAATACTCTTGAAGTATTTCTGTGTCTATGTACATACATGAATGTGTTAAATTTGTAATAATAATTTTTAATAGTTTTAATGTTGTTTGTTTTTAGCCTAATTGTTTTCTGATTTTGTTTTTATCTTTGACGTGTCTTACACAACTATGCATTGTTCTAAAAGACAAATAACAAATACTTAAAAAGCCTTAGATTTTGTTGTTTCAGTCTAGTATTCGTGGCTTGCTTTCAAGGTTCCACTCACAACACTCAAAAAGTGTGTGGCTCATGTCATCATCTTGGTCTCTGTAGTAATCACATGCTAAAATGATGCTCAACTTGAACCTCTTGAACCATATTAGTAATTTGCTTGTAGGTCCACCTACCCATCTCTTCGTCTTCACAGTACTTTTGCGATCGCTCATTAAGCCTACTAGTAATTTCTAGCAATTGCAAATACTGTATGTTAAATATAAATTAATACCATTTCCTCAGGATGTACTTTAACAAACCAAACTGCAATGTCTTATAACAATATGTTTTTTTTTTGTTTGCAGGAAATCCGAGATCTGTTATGTGACTTCCCAGTGCAGTGTGTTCATATTGTAAGTAGTGGTACTGGATCCAGTATTGCCAGAGCTGTGCTGGAGGACCCTGAGATGTTGGAGGACTGGGATAGAGACAGAGTTTTTCTGCTTCGAGGACAATGTGTACCGGTTACTCCTACACTGACAGAGATGATGTTATGTGTTGCAAGGTTGCCTTTGGAATATACAGATGAACAGTTTACAGAACTTGTGCAAACTTGTGGAGAAATACGACGGAACTTCCTAATGATCAGTGAAAAGACTGGTAGGTGTTAATTGAAGCTGAGACTGGATATTGTCTTTGTGTCCAGTCATTGATATTTGTTTATTTTCACTTATAGATTGTTAATTCCAGAACCATCTTTTTTTGAAGATATTGTGTTAAATTTGTTGTTTGTGCTCTTAGGAGAAAAATAAAACTAGAAAATCAAAATATTATTGTTTTTGGTTAATACTGCCATATTTTATATTATAAAATAAACTGTTCAGAAACATTATATAAATTTTCTCACTCACCAATCCTCAAAACCAAATAAAAATCAACCTAAATTGTCACCAAAATGTCAGTTTGGTAGTTTTCAATCAAAAAGTGAAAATAGACCATGGATACCATCTTTGAAAAAATATTTATATATTTCAATGAAGGCCTAAACTTGCTTCACTTGTGTCATAAACACCTCCACAGCGTGAGTTGTATTTGATTAAAATCTAGTTATAATTACTGTATTCAAGATAAATTTGTGTTTTTTACTAATTATTTCTGAACACTAATATGTTTTTACATTCAATTTTGCTGAGTTGTTATCTTTCACTAAAATTTTTACAAAATACGAGAAGGTGATTTTAAGAAATTATCTATTTTACAACACTGCCGTAGACATTTTTTAAAAAATTACCAATACTCACTAACCTGCTAACACTGGAGCTAAATTTAATCAAAATTGTTAAAACCAATTTGGTATTTAAAAAAAATTTTTTTTATGGCAATGAAAATTTGAGATAAATAAAAAAGTTTGATTTGGTCAGAAGATTCCCACAAACCAACCAAGAGCTCATTTTTTATAGAGATGGTAATTATATCATTTTGTTTGGGTCTTTATGAGCTACAATTTATTCAAATTTGATAAACATCGATCTTGAGAAAAACAATTTTGATTTGTTTTGCTTATATATGGCAGTTAAGATTAAAGACTGGATAAATGACCATATATGTAATCTTAAGATGATCAAAATTGAAATTTTGTTATTTTGATTGTACAGCAGGCATGGTTAAGGTAAGCGATATTACTATAATATGAATATATACCAAATTGATCCATGCATTTAGACTACATGGATTAGTCATAAAAGTGTATATATCTCAAAAGAAAGTAAATTTATTTACTACTTCTATACTTTTTCCAAATATGTGTGGCAAGGTAAATAAACATTGCACTTACTATCTGGCATGATGTATGTATGGCAAAGTAAATAAACACTGCAGTTACTATCTCAGTATGTGTGGTAAAATGAATAAACAGTGGACTTAGTATCTCCCTGATGTGTGCCAAAGTAAATAAACATTGCATTCAATATCAAGCATGATGTGTGCGCAAGTTCCATTTGCTACCTTGCATAGTATGTATGGCAATGTAAATAAACATTGTACTCACTATCATGGATGAGTGTGTGATAAAGTAAATAAACATTGCACTTGCTGCCTCACATAAACTATGTGTGGCAAAGTAAATAAACATTGCACTCATGTGGTGTATGTGGTGAAGTATATAAACATCACACTCACTGTCTCACATGATGTATGTATGGCTAAGTAAATATACATGCTCACTATCACACATATATATATATATATATATATGTATGGCAAAGTAAATAAACATGGCAATTACCATCACACATGATGGATGTGTGCCAAGGTAAATAAATATTGCACTCACTATAGCTATAGCCCATAACATATGTGGGGCAAAGTACATAAACATTGCTCTCATTATATCATATGAGATATGTGGGTCTAGGTAAATAAATATCACACTCACCATCACAAATGATGTGTGTAAAAATAAATAAACATTGTACTTACTATCCCAATTACCCAAATAGCAGTATTGACTGTTAATAAACCATGCACACTGTTTTAGAAAGTAAAATGTCTAAATCTTGCCTAAGCAATATCACTAAAGTTGTGGTGAGGTGTGAAAAGGTGTATGACCTACAACCTAAAACTGTGTGCCAAACTACACATAAAAAACAATAAAGGTTTATGAGTAATAAAAGAGAAAATAAGGAAAAATGAAATATTACTTATTTTACAACACTGTACTAACAAATGTCATTCCAAAAACTACATATCTTATACTGGCAAAAAAGGATTTTTCTATGAAAAACATAACATAGATTTACAATATTGGGTTAAGAAAGAGAAATTTACAATATAATTTCAACCTATTTTACTCTATGGGGTTCATTTATAGTTGGACCTAGCTGAATTTATACCTTTCTTAGTGTAGTCTTGGTTTAGATCCCTCTCTTTCATATCTTTACTATTTTGACCAACTCTTATCCTTTTCCGACCCTGATGTTATAAGAGGACTAGGAGTCTTTTTTATGTTCTTTTTTTTATAAGGCAATGATGAACCGATAAGTTTTTTTTTCCTTTGAACAACAAGAAACAAAAACTTACCCTATTTTAATAAATTAAAATATGAAGTTGGTGTTTTTATTTAGAAGTTTAAACAAAATATATGAAAGTCAATATAAACTGTGATAATGAAGTTTATATCACTTAAGTTGATCTGTGATAATGAATTTCATAATTCTTTTATGTAGTCCGCTTAATGTTTATTTCACGTTTCAGGAGACAGCAAGGGTTATGGATTTGTCGAGTATGTAACTGAAGAATGTGCTCTGCAAGCCAAGAACTTTTTGGACAAGAAGGTTATCGAAGGATGGACCCTTGTGTGCGATTGGTTAGATTCAAGTCACGTTACATTTGAATCATTACATTCAAAGTGCCTCTTCGTTGATTGCCTGCCCAAAGATTTTAGGGATATGAGCGAATTCCGTAAAATATTCTCACCTATTGTCAACCCACCTTATTGTCAAGTATGTAGAATAATAGAAAACATATGTTATTAATAGATAAAATTTCATTTATACAATCTTTGAACTATTTGAGTTACACTTAAGTGATGTCTGGTATAAAATTTACATCTGCTATGTTATCAGAGATTTCATTACGGACTCCACAAATAGCTTTAGTGGATTGATGTCTATAAATGTGTAAACATTTTGTATTTGAATCTAATACATGGTTCTCAATTAGTTTTCATCAAAAGCCACTCAGACAGAGCAAAATATACGGAACACTAAATTTGACAATTATTACACATTATACAAATGACCATTAGGATATTTGTAAGATAGAAAAAAAAATTATTATTTTTAGTCGTATTGTTATTTTATTGTAATTAACATGAATAAACTAAAGATAATAAAACACAATTTTTTATTTTGGTAACTTCCACTTTTTATTAGTCTATCCGACCAATGGTATCGCCTGCTAAGGCATTGAGGAGGCTGTATTACAGACTGAAGAAAAATGAAAAACAGAAAAATGGAAAACAAAATTCAATTATATTATAGGTGTAATTTATAGCAACTAGTTTGAAATTACAGCAATAGTAGTAACCCATTACTGTATAAGCAAGGTGCACACTCTGTACGTCATGGTCGTCGGCCATCTATAGGACATACACTTGGTACATCCTGTTTCTTAGGAGGTTAAAATATATAAATCCATTTGAGTTTTGACAAAGTCTGTCAATAAATACATTTTTCTGAATTTTGGGTGTATTTAAAAAATATTTTTGGTGGATTAAAAGACCAAGTAATAATTATTATTGTCTTTATTAAACATTCAAACAATAAAAGATGTAAATGACAGTTAATTATATAATTAGTGTATACTCATAGTCTGAGGAGTTATCAGGAAACAAAATAATGAAAAATTAAATACACGAAGAAAAAATACTACAAAATAAATACAAATAAGAATAAAAAGAACAGTTGCAATCTTTAATCAAATTAAAACAATAAGTCCATGCTTCTTTGCAAAATGTAGTCACCATCTCCACTTATTGGCATTTAAATAGTCTTTTAAATTATCTACATATAAAATATTATTTAAAAAATATTTTGACTGAAATTCTTTTAAATTGCCAAACAATTATAAGGTTTAGGTTTAGTATATCCTTAATCCTAGCAAATAACTGCAATTATATCTCATTTGTAATATTTCATAATTCATTAATATAAGTAATAAGAGAATTTTTTATTAATATTCCAGATAGCACTGAAGAATGGTTGCCCTCAAGATTGGGGACTTGTGGAGTTCAGCAACTGGGAGGATGCTGAAGCAGCCCAGATATCTCTGAACGAGTACTGTCTTAGAGGACAAAATATTCGTATTAGTTACTATATCCCAGGTGTTCGTGCGATAAATCTTTACCTGAAATTGCTCAATGATTCAGTAAGTTTACTTATTTATTTCACTCAAATTTACAAAAATGGATACACATGTACAATAAGGAAACTACAAAACTCACTACTGGGCTTGTCTGCAGCTCATATGTCAACAGACCCTTACAAATATAAATTATTTAAATAAATAAATCAATTTAGCAGCAAAAGAAAGACGGGGAGGTCTCTCAATAGTTATTTTTTAAGTAACTTTTATAACAATGTTTAATTATTTGTACAATTCTAATTTTAATAACAGATTATCTACAATTGTAAAAAAATAAATAACATAATCTGGGAAACAATTTAACTTTGTAGATGTTCACGGCCATCTTGAGTGACGAAATCTAGGAGTGTTTCATATCAGAGATACATACATGATGGCAAAGAGCTTTGTCGTAGTTTTTAAAGTCCTAGTAAAATCCCTTTCTTTCTAGCATCCTAAAATGTTAGATTCTTCCATATCTCTACAAGAATTGATTATGATTTAGATGGAGATGGACATTCCTCAAAATTACTGAAACTGGAAATGTGAATATTTAGATAAATTCATATTTAGAGTAATATGTAGTATGTACAAGTATATTCATTTTGTTAATTAAGAGAGACCTTTTATTCATGCAATTTTTTAACAATAAAATCTTATAACGGAATTGAATTTGGAATCTGTCTTATATCAAACTTTTCCAAGGGAAACTTGTTTATTTTCCATTCATGACAAATTTATGAAAATATGCATAGCATTTAACACTGTCAGTCCTGGCCACCCATGCACGCTTGGTCTAGAAACCTGGGCATTTTTTACAGTTTTGAGAAAAATGTTTAACATTAAATAATAAAGATAAAATTAAATTTTAATGTATAATTTTAAAGATCTAACTGTGTACTTTCTAAATAACAATAAATGGTAAATTAATGTTACTTACTAACCTAGTTGTTACAATATGAAAAACTGCCTTAAATTGTGTTGAAAAAACTGCAATGGTAGAAGTACCCATGACTGAAAGTATTTTATTTATTTATTTATTATAACAATAGTGTAATAGTCTGTTATAATTCTCTCTTTATAAATATAAATTGCTTTAAATAATTGCAATTAAAATATTAGGTTAGAGTTTAATAGGACACATAGCCTATTAGTTTAGATTTTGAATGGATAGGAGACAGGCTTACATTGGAAAGTGGTCCTTGGTATTACCTATAGTACACAAATAAGGAAACGCGCACACACACACACACACACACACACAACATAAGTTTTAAAAATTTCGTAAACACTATTCACTTTCTTTACTAATACAAAACACACTTAAAAAATTGTTTGTATAAAAACACACTTATTTGTATAAAAAGTTGTTTGTGGCTCAACGAATGACAAAGCAATATCATCGTTCTAAAATCATGTGGTTACAGTACTGTAACTAGGCGCAGATCCTCGGGAGGAGAACTGGGGGAACATCAGCTCAAATTTAAAAAAAAAATCATTTGCACAATACCTAATTTTTAATAGATATTAAAATAAATCGACAACAGACTCCCTATGAGACGTTTATATGACAATTCAAAACTATTTTAGCTTGAATTTGAAACAGTTTTAATGGTGTTTCAAAACTAAATTTGTTTTCTAGATTTTGCTACTTAGTAATTCCAAAATGTTCCTTTTCCATGTCTTAAAAATGTTCTGAAAGAAAAAAAAAACTGTTTCGCTGTTTTTTATATTGTAAGTATTGAGAGATAAAGGTTATTTTTGGAATTAACTCAACTTTTCAACATTAACATTATAAATAGTATATAATAAGAATTCGTTTGGAATTCGTTTGGACTTTTATGGAAATATAGTTTAAGCTGTAGAATGTTCTGACACTGATAACTCATTTCTATTTGTTATTATTCTATTCCAAGACTTAAGACACGTTTTGGAACAGTAAGTTACTTGTAAATGATTTGATTCCTTTATGTAGACTACTTTGTACATTAGAAAACTTAAAATCTTTTCCTTTATGAAGTTTACATAAAAAATTAAAGTGTCTTTCTCCATTCATGGATGTGGAGGTAAAGGGAAAAAGGCATTTAGTTTATATATAACTTAAGTTTTACTGTTTTGTTCTTGTTTTTGGGGGGGCCTGTTTTATAAACTGTGTCTTTCCACCCAGATCTTTTTTATTTCAAATCTCTTTAACCAGCTTATATGTTTGTTTATAATAATAATATTTATTTATTGCCATTGAACAAAGGCTTATAATAGACATTTGTCAGCTTATATCTAATGCACAGGAATTATAAAATATTTAATAGAGCTTAAAATCATTAATAATTAATATCAACGTCCAATCCACAATCTTCTGTTATGGAATTTGTTAATTGCTAGATCTATACTTTCAGATTTGACCAATATATTTTTAGTTCAATCACTTACCTTATAATTTAATAAAACGTCCTACCCGTTTACTGTTCACATTTGGTCGGTAGTTGAAAATGCACGTAAACAAATTAAGAGTTAAAGTGGTTTGTATGTCTCAAGATAGCTTATAACACAAGTTTCAGAGTTTAATTTTCAACAATTTTCCGGGGAGGACTCGGAAAGTGCAGAAATTTCCCCAAATCTCCAAGTTTAGTGAGTTACTTTAAAAGTTCCCCTCCCAAACTTCTTTTATGATTCATCAAATATCCACTTAACACGTTCATTGCTGATGCGAAAAACGATCTTTCCACAGGTACTGATTTGTAAAAATGAAAAACTCATTACATTTAGTACATAACTACTATAATATAATTAAACAAAGCTAGAATATATAATTTTTAAACATATTTCACGGGAAAAAAAATTGACGTACTTGTGCGTCATTAGCATATAGCATCCAGTTTTCTGTTATATGCAGATGACGTACATACGCGTTCGTGTGATTTAGGGAGGAAATAACTTTGTGTGCCTGTTAAATAAGTTTTTTCATAAGAAGGCTCTTTGTCAGGTCAACGCTGTTATAAAAGTTGTCCATGTATATTGAATGCCCTTTACCCAGTCTCTCTGCCAACAAATGTAATACAACTTTTTCAATATGACCTTTACCTGATAAATCGTCAAAAGCTCCAGCATAAACGCAAAATTTAATTATTAAACCGTTAGGTTCGGCAACAATGTAAAGTTTAATACCTTATTTATGGCGCTTGTTTTTTATGTATTGTCTAAATACAAGCCGGCCCCTCCACAGTACCATGGCTTCATCGAGAGATAATTCTTTACCTGGGCTGTACACACATAACATTTTATTATTAAAATAATCAATAATTGGCTTTATTTTAAGTAATCTGTCAGTATTATTAGGATCATTTTTGGAAAAATGTAAGCAACGCAAGATTAGTAAAAAAACTGTCGCGAGACATGTACCTCCAAAACAAGTTTTGAACAGCTTATCTTTACACCAATAATCTTGTAACCTAGACATTTTTACATTTCCAGTGTGGAGAAGAAATCCGATAAAAGTGTTCAATTCGGTAATAGTTAGATCTTTCCACTGACATATCCGTGAATTCTCTTTAGTTTCCGTTGGTGAAAACTTCTTCGGCATACCGATTTGTTTCTCTAACAACAGATTCAAGAAAAACATTGTCAACTAATAATTGAAAATAATCTAATGGTTTATTACTACCAGGTAATGGAACACACATTCCACGAGGTTGTAAGAATACATATGTTTTCATCGAATCAGGGTTATCAATCCATACCGCAAGAGACAGGTTAGATTCAGTTGGAAGAGATGAATCCTCTTCACTCTCGAACTCAATTTCGACATCAGTAGATAAATCACTTTCACTTTATCTATAACTGTCCCCACTACTATAAGCTTCAGATTCTGAGTCAGATTGGTTAAATCTATCTATTTTACTTATTAATTGTTAAAAACGTACTATCACGAGAAGGTTTAGGTGTTGGATTAGCCATGTTTACTACTCGTACAAGAACAAATATTATTGGAAATTAAAAACGAAAGACACAAGAAGGTAGCACACACTGTTTTTAGATACGCACGAAGTGAAAGAACACCATTGGTTAACTGATAAGGTCAGGATTTAGCTGGAACCAGTTTACTGATAACAACGCACAAGTGCGTCATATGCATATAGCTTTGGAAACAAGTGACGCACATGGGCGTCATCCGCAGTGAACATGTTAAAGGTGCTGCAAATGTATATCAGTTGTTTGGAAAGATGTATACAGACACATGTTGTGATAACAATTATGTTTGTAAAAATTGTACAAAATAATTACAATGTACATGACAATAAGTTATTTTAAGCTATAGGTTACATATATACATTTTTTAAACAAAATGAAATATTTTTGTTATGATAATCTATAGTCCTGGTAGAACGTACATAATTAATTTGAGTACATTCTTCTGCAATGGTCTACATTTTACTGGAGCATTTTGGATGAATTACATTTTCAAAAGTAATTTATGTGCACTTAGAGCTAAAGAATGCATTCAAATTAATAAAATCTTTTTGTTAATTTTATTTGAAATTTTACAATGTGTGAAATTTTGTTTAAACATTCTCCTGGGCATCATAACATGCCCAAGGTTGTTTTTATTATTTTCAATGGATTTTCCCTTTGACAGTATAGAGACTTCATACTTATTATTATTTTTTTTTTTAATGTGTATTTTAAAAACTTAAATGAAAATATGATTTTTATAATATGTAATTTCAAATGTGATTCAAAATAAAACATACCTTGATGAATAAAAAAAGATACCGTAGTACTTTAAAAAAAAATTAAACAAATAAGTCTTTTTGTTTATTTCGTAAAGTATACCTATAGAAGCAGAACTGAAAGCAATGGGTATTATAGTGTGTAAAGTTAATTACAATGTAATAGTAAAAATATCATCTCTTATTAGTTACCTAAATGGAGATAGGAAAAAAATATAACTGAATCCTAATATAGTGTTAGATTTTTCATTCAATATATAGGTAACAAAGTGTTAGCCAACAAAATTGACTTATTCAAGAGATGTATTATGAAAGCTAGTGTATTACATCATTCTGAAACTATTAAGTGAAACATTTTCATTTTTGGTACATTGGACAATGGATTATAATATTATTATTATTACAAATATAATACTTTCATAATATTTTGTTTAGGCTAATCTTGTTTTTTTTTTTTAACTTGGTCATCTTTTGATGTACAGAAAAAATAAAATAGAACCTTTAGTAATAGAACCAGCTCCCCAAATATTGTTCTGCAATTTTGAAACATCCTGTAATTGTCATATGAATCAAGTCCACGCCAAATGTGTTACAGCTGTTGGATGATTATTCACATTATCAATCATTTCACATAATTTTTTTTTAAAAACAAATAGATATATTATCTTTGTTGCTGAGAAGAGGAATGTAATAACAAGGGTATACACTCAACATAAATTGTTCAACGACACTAACTAACCATATTGTATTTTAAACTATTTATGTGTGTCTTATTTATTATAATGGCGTTCACAGCAACAAGACAATATGTATGTTTTAAAAAATGTTTTGTGTGTAGTGTTTGATAATACAATTAATCATGAAACAGCTTTCACACATTTTTTGAAGGTTAGATGTATATGATGATAAGATATATTATTATTATAGTATTTATGTATTTCTTTGAGCGGATATATTTGAATGCTGAAATACATTTATTTTTTAACAAAAAATGTGGGGTGTTAACACAAGCATTGGCTTGGATGCTCTAAATATAAATACAAATATATTTAGACTTGGAGTTATAGTTTGATTGGTGTAGCTCGTGTATCACTGAAGAGGACGACCTTGTCGTTGAAACGCGTCTCATACTTAGGCATATTTTTTGTGAGAATTTATTGTGTTCTGTGTGTTTGTTATACTGTATAATTTTTCTCATAAGTCAAGCTCAACATTTAATAGAAATACAAATAATAATGGTATAATATAAAATATGATTAGTATTTTATTATTATAAATAACCTGTGCATAGATTATATAAGTTTTATTTATATAAAAAGTGGGTTTAGTTAATATTTTGTTATACGGGCAGAGTTGTATATTTATTATACAGTTGCTGTTTGAGTAATTTTATTTTGGTTTTTACTTCTTCAGTAAGATGTAAAATTTAGGCATAAAATGTATTATTATACAAACAAAAAAAAATGTTATTTTACAGGGACCAAAAGGGAAATCAGCTGGTCTCTTGCCAGACCCTTCAAATCAGACCATTATTCAGTCATTGCAGAACTTGTTCAAACAGAATCCTATTTGTAAGTAGAATTATTAAGACATGCTTTAAATTTACATTGATATGATTATATTTTTATTCAAATTTAGAAAAATGTGTTAGGAGGATTTAACCTCCAGCACCTGAGTTCTTAAAGCCTATTGTGCAACTAAGACACTAGGTTCTAATCCAGCAGATTAGTACCCTCGATGAGTTTTAATAATCCACTAATTAACTCATCTTGTGAGATTTCCGCAGGTTCTTGCTCTCTCCCTCCCTCCCTCCACTGCCCTCCCCTCTCCCCCCCTTTCGGGCCTATGCTTGTTAATATTTATATTGATATATTTGTACTATATTAAAATATTATATTTCACATTTGTATGGTGATGATCTTCAAATGTATTTATGTTTTAAAGTCAGTGGTATTGAAAATGCAATAGGAATATGAATTATGACATCAAAAATATTTTGTCATGGGTCTTGGAACATGGTTTGATGAAACTCAACAGATTGAAAACCCAACCTACTGTTTATTCTTGACCATTGAGTACAAAATTGATGTAGACACATTCCTTAAACTAAAAATTGAAGTGTAAGGAATTTAGCTTTGACAAGTAATAACAGACTTAGTTGAACTGAATACATGTCTAAGACATATAACAAGATTTTTCCACTATTTAAATAATATGAAAGATTTTTCTTTACCCTTACGCATAATACTGCTCCTTGTAAAATCTTTAATAATAATCTTTAGTGACTAACTATGACATTGTAGTCACTGAGACAACTGTTAAAATGGCTAGTAAATTGCAGTATGCTCAAAATTATTGTATACAACTTGTTTGATTTGAAGCATGATGATCATGTTATCTCATTTTATAAACAATATATATATATATATATATATATTTTAACTAGATCATTTAAGAATGTTCTATATACTAACGTTGTTACACACTATTCTAAAAACTGAAGTGACGATGTACTTGACAAAAAAGTACTAGAAAGAGGTAAAAGTAGCTTATTTTACCAAAGCACAGAACCGTCATGTAGAACAAATCCTTCATAATTTTTTACAAGCTTTTTATTGATCAAATAGAGTATGTTTTGTATTAATTGTTTCTTCTGAAAGAATGTGTAATAAATCAATATTATTATTATTAAATTATATTGATCAATTAATTATTATTTGTGTTTAGAAATGTATGACTTTTGTTTCAGTTGCACAAAATTTACAGAATATAATTCTGGGCCAAATCCAAGCTTCACACACTGGTGAAACACCAGACGGTTTGAAGAAAACCAACAGTGCTGGTCCTCCTCCGCCTTCTGCAAATGGAACTTTACTGAAAAGTAAGTCAAATATTTTAATTTAAAAATTAAAAGTATAAATACGTTATTTTTCTATCTAAATCATTCTTAATTTTGTTTTTATTGTATTTGCTATAGCTGTTTTTCTTAATAGAGACATTACCAGGTTTGCAAATATTAACATGTAAAGTATGGACAAATACATACAATTAAAATAATGTTTGTGGTTAACCCTAGAACCGCCAACTATAAAATCGGGTCATTTTGCTCAGTTTTTAATGTTTTTTTTTTAATTCATAAAAAATAATAATATTATGCAAATCACAACTTGTTATATATCATTTTTCCAGGAAGCTGAGTAGAATTTATCTATGTAATGAAAAAAGTGTTAGGTGTAAAGGTTTTGGAGTTGGTATGTTTGGAACAAAAAAAAAGAAGTTAAAACAGCACAGATGTTTATAAAAAAGCCTATATATACTATGTAACATTTTTTTTAAATTTTTGATTTAAAAAATTAATCAATATATAAAATTTACATGTTGAAAATAAATTTTTATGATGAAAAATAATTTTCTGATAAGTTAGGATTATTTGAAAATATTCACAAAAATAGTAATATTATGCAAAACACTATTATATATCATTTTACTCAGAAAGGTGGATAGAATTTATCTATATAATGAAACAAATGTTAGTTGTAAAGTTTAGGGAGTTAGTATGTTGGGAATCATAAAATGTGCAAAAGAAATCAAAAAGCTACAGAAAAGCCTATTTATACCATATAACAAATTAAAAACATATTTTTTCTTGATATACTCAAGTTTGTAATGTAGTTGTGAATAAATGTTGATAAAAAAAGAATCACTTTATAAAATTTAAATGTTGAACAGTCAATTTTTATTAAGACTAAAACTTTCTGAAAAGTTAAGATTATTTTTAAAAATTCACCAAAAATATTAATATTACGTAAAACACAACTTATTATATACCATTGTTTAGATAAATGTGCATAAAATTGAACTATGAATTTATAAATTTTTTTACAATGATACATTTTTGAGATAAGTAATCAAGAATGAGAAAAGTTGTCTTCACGCCCAAAATTTTAACCTAAAAATACCAACAAACTTTCATACAAATTTGTTTAGATCAATCAAACACTTACAATAGTTGTAGAATATAGTTGTGAAGATAAATCTGTATCAACACATATCAACAAAACATAATAAATAATTCACAATTAGTTATGAATCAAAAATATCTCAAAACCATAATTTACTGCGCACTATATTGTACTAGACAGCGTTTGGCGTCAGATTGCTGTATTACAACTCAACTGCAATACCAAGATCACAAGACACATTTGTTAATGAATTTCCTTGTGTCAGTCCAGTTGTAAATATTAGTTGGACAGGGGAATGGAATAAAACATTCGACAGATCTGAAATTCTACTTTCTAATGATGTAAAGATCGTAAAAAATATCGAAATATTACTAATCAATATTTGACATTTCGAAAACCTATCGAACAGATAACTGGATTGGTTATTCTTGGTTACAACTTAGTAGAATGTATATATCTCAAAAACTATGACAGCTACAATAATTTGGATTACATAGTTCAAAAGAGAAAGAAAAATACTATAATATATTGTCAACTTTTGTGGTATATTTTAGCTCGGAACGTAGGTAATTATTTACATGGTAATTTCCTTAATAACTAAGATATCTACAATGTTGCAAAGGAACTCCAATTCCTCATCTTACATAGAATTTTGATTTATCGACTGAAGTGTAATTCAAGAATTATTTATTCTGCTATTTTATAGTGGACAATAAACTAATACTAGTAATAAAGTGTAATATATTATGACAGACTAACAGACATTTCCATAACTTGGGCTCGTAGACGGCCAACTAGTGCTGCTTCACTTGATAACTTTTAGACTATTATTAAAGTAATACTACATCTGTTACTATAATGTGACAGACTACTAACAGACACTTTCGTATCTTAGCAAACTTGGTCTCATAGACAGCCAACTTGCTCTGCTCACTTGCTAACCTTTAAACCATTCTCAGTTGATATGTGTTATAATTACTTAAAAGAGAAATACTCAATCCTGATCTTATGTTTTGATTGTAAAATTTAACCCTAGAACTGATAAAGGTTTCAACTGCGGCTTAATTTGCCGTTCTTAAACATCGTAGTTGTGTCATGGGAGGGTAATTTTTTAAGTAAGAACCTCTTTTGGATTGCAAATTATTCTAACTGATATAGTTTTGGATCTATAAAATTAAAACCAAACCAAGAATTTTGTACGCTTTATTCATCTAAATATCACTTTTTTTTTCAATTTAACGTTTAGCCTAGTAAAACACATAATATTGTAATAAACAATACAGTATATTGTTTGAAATCGTTATCTTTGAAGCTTTCATATTCATTCAAAAGATTGTGCCAAGAGCATAACTATAAATTATAAAAATTCGATGAAGTTGCTCTATTATCACATTAGAGAGCCACACATGGCAACTGATTATATGAGGAAATATCATTATATATATTTTTTCTAAATGTTAATACTTAGCCAAAACTACAAATTGACAACATTTCATAGATTTTTTCATCCTCTTTTGAACTACGTATTCGAAATTCTTATATCTGTGATAATTTTTGAGATATATACATTCTACGAAGTCATGACCAAAATTAACCAGAGCAGTTTGTAATGTTCTGTCTTTAGCGAAAACGAAGACATACTTTCATATTTTGATCAACTGTTTTATTCCTTTGAAAAGATGACATTGATTTCTACATAAATAATACAGAGCAATAAGTTATAGGCCTATTATTAGGCAAGCTTATAGAACTCAAACCTGATTGCATTGACAAGTTTTGTGTCTTGTCTTAAGTGTCAAATTGCACCCATTCTGTTTGTATTAGACCTGTTTCAAGTATGGCTCGATTTATTTCTGTTTATGTGAATATTATGCATCGTGGTCATTGGAGGAACTAATGACATGAACAATTCGGATGAATCAAATGTTAATTCTTTGGAAATATTTTTTATGCAATTTTAGAATGGACTAAGCACCACACTAATTTAATATCTGTACTATACCTTTGAAACGGAATTGTAACTTAATATACTAAAGTGATCCAAGCTGCTAATAATATTTTAATGAAATGTACATATTAGTTACAGTTATGTTAATTTAATTTGCTCAGATTATTATTTAAAACAATTTTTCACAAGAAATGGAAAACATTATAATATGAGAGGAGAGTCTCAATTAGTGTTTGAAATTATCAATATTGTAAAGAGAACTGAAGCTGGATGCAAAAATTATATTTTGTTGTTTAAGTGGAAACTTTTTTTAGGTTAGGTTTAACCCTTAGCACGCGTATGACGGGATTTCACGTAACCCTCAACTTGACTGGTAACGCGTATGACGGGATATCTCGATTCAACACTATTTGACTTCTGCAGGTATTTTTAATTCGTTTAAAGTCCAATAGAGTGCAGGGAAATGTTCTATTGGTATAATGTGACACTCCCACTACGGTATTTGTTCTCGATCACCTGTCATTGGTCTTTATTTGGTTGTTATAGCAACCAGGCGCCATTTTGTGTTCTGCCCCAGTGCGTATAACGTGATTTCTCGTCTCGGTAAACTACGACGGTCAGTTGTAAAATGTTTTGTCAGCATTATCACTGCTATAGCTGTTCATTGTTGATTTGTTTAGGCCGTATTATTTATATTTTAGGTTATAGTATACAATTTTATTTTGTGTAAAATAGGCCAGTTATAAAAATGGCAAACCCTGACAACCTTGGATTTGATCAATTTATCGATGAAATAATGAATGCATCTTTTTCAACTACAGAATACATTTTGAAATTTAGACAGTTTCTATGGACACAGTATTATTGTCAAATATTGTTTGTGTGTTTATATGTATATTTAGTCTATATCAGTAATTTTTTTGATGTCCTGAATGTAGGTAATTATTATGAGCAGTAGAAAGATATTTTTGATATGATATGTTGATTTTTCTCAAAACCTTTTTTTAGTAAAATTTATTTGATGAAATTCGGGTTATTTTGAATTAAATAGTAGGCCTACTTTTATATAAAAAAAATTAATATGATTTGTTTGTAAATATTAAAAAAATAAATAATCTGTTTCATAGGGTGGTCAAAAATGTGAAATTAAGTATTTTTTCTTGTTTTAATCTGTAAAAAAAAATTAAAAATTTTTTAAACCAATCTACATTTTTTTTACCAAATATATCTGTAAGAACCCACAATCAAATAGAACTTTAAACAATTACAAAAAAAAATTTTCCCAATAGCACGTTATGAGTAAATAGCCTAAATTGTTATTCAGCGTGCTAAGGGTTAAATGAAATAAAAAAATAACAATTTTGTAATTCTCCACCAAACAAATAACGTTCTATAAAAAATACAGTTAACAATATTAAACTATTTTTAGTGAAATTGGTACAAAGATGGATGTGTTACGTGTTACAGAACATTGGCTTCATGTTAAGAATGCGACTCATTTCAATTTGTCAGGTTTTTATCCAGCCTCAGTTTTCTGTTTGGAGTCACTTCTTCATGGTGGCTCTGCTATTTTTGTAAACAATGCCTCTAGCAGTAAGGAAAGCACTGATTTGATAACACATTAATAAAGATTTTGAATGCCGTGCCATAGAACTTAAATTAATTCAGGCTAGTCAAGAAACTGTAACCTCTAGTTTGAGACTAAAGGAGCTTTTGTATCTGAGTAAATATGATATAAGTAATGAGTTCATTAAATATTATAAGGAATGATAATCATATTTATTAAAAGGTTGTAAAACCAGGTGAAGAAAATGCAAAATAATTAAAAATGGGTTCCAACACATGCTGATATAAATTATTTTTAATTGCTGGTTACTTGATTTTTAAGGTAATCTTGTTACTATCCCCCTCTTGGTAGCAGAAGAATTTAATAATTTTTGTATTAATGTTCCTACAATGATAATGAATGTTTTGGTTCCTACAACTCTTTAATAAGCAACTGTATGGACATCTGTCTCCTTGCTCTTCATTCTTTCTGACTCCTGTAGATGAGAAAGACATATTTTATATCATTTACTCTATGAAAGATAGTAAGAGTGCTGGATATATAGGAAAAGCTGTAACTGATACTAAATTTTTTAGTGTTTTCATGGATTACAATTTTTTACATGGAATTTCATGTTGTTTATATATATGTTAATAACTTAACAATCTGTTTTGTATTGAGAAGACTGTGTGACTTAACAGACTGTGTGACTGTGGTTGTAGTCTATTTTGTACATTTTTCAGGTAGGGGGGGGGTCTCCTCATCTTAGAAGAATATTTATAATTCAGAAAAAAAAAGCAATATGAATATTAACTTATGAATACAGTAGGCTCTCATAAATCCGGACTATTGTGGCGGACGGCTGGTCCGGATTCCGAAAAATCCGGATTTCCCGGAGTCTGAGATAAGTTGGCCGCGGGACCGATACGAGTGGTGATAAGCTGCACATGCAATCGTTACCGGCCCATGCCGATACCCAACGACACTTGTTACACTTTGACACATTAACTAATGGTACTGTTACTGTAATGTACATAATACAGTACTGGACTGCAATTAAGTAAAACACACAGGATAGGGCGTGTCAATGCCCTAACCCTCCTCAGCCGCACGGAAACTTCCATTGCCCGTGAATCATTACAAAATACGTCATTTATGCAATGCGGAAGATCGCGTGAAAATTGAAGGCTCTAAAGCGGCAAATTGTTATAAAATAAAATTTTACCGTCCGGTCCGGATTTTCGTGGTCCGAATTTATGAGAGTCTACTGTATTAACTAAATCGTCAACTTTTCAATCATTTAAAACCATTTTTTTTTAATTAAAAAGATTAACTCTTATTTAAATATAGCCTCTATATTTTCACTGTTGTGTTATTTTTTTTATAAGAACCAAATTTTAAAAATTCGTTCAGTAAAGTTTTAACAAAACCATATATAAAGCAATGTTTTACCTAAAATATCTCTGTTTATTTAAGTTTCTTATTTTTTGTTTAGTGTATAATTTTAATTAATATAATTAATTGAATATTCTAGATGGGACAACTTCTGGCGGTAAACTTTACAGACCTAATGGTTTGTTAGAGACTAGGAACTTACCCAGCACAGGAGTGCCACCTCCTCATCCTCCTCCTTCAGGACAAAGTCCTACAAAGTTTGCAAAACCAGCACCTCCACCTAAGGTAAGTTATACAAATCACATATTAAACATTTAAAAATCAGTATTCTGGGAGGCCAATTCCCCATGAACTGTATTGACCCCATTCCAAACATTTTGAGTATTATTAAAGAATAAATACAAGAGTTTTTGATGTTTAGATTTATAATATATCAAAATATTCCCTCAGGGGGTTACTTCTAATGAATACGGGCTTGACAAAGCTGAGGGACTTAGCTGGATCTACACCTTTTTTCATGTAGTCTTGGGTTAAATCTCTCTCTTTCATCTTTCCTATCTGGTTTCTCTTGCCCAACTCTTGTTCTCTTCCGACCCTGGTATGAATAGAGTGTTCAAGGGCTAGGGGTCTTTATTTTATGTTCTTTTCTTCCTTTTTTTTAATTATTTAAAAAAATAAATAAAGTCAGTACCTATTTAAAATCTATATTACACTCGCTTTTTCCCTTGGCTCTGCCCAAGATGAAATCAAGCTTTGTGTGCATATCCATAATTTACCTTAAGATGTAATATTTTTTGCAAAACCACAAAATGGCCTATAGATTGAAAAGGAAGTATTTCTAAACCTATATTTATATAACTTTTTTTTAAATTACTAGCTCTAAAATCAGCTCTTGAAATATTGCCGTATAATTTTTAATTTTACTGTATATAAGCCAGATATTATTAATACAGTAAAACTTGGTTATAACGAGATTCAAGGGGCTGATCAAATATGCTCATTATAGCCGAGTGCTCGTTACTCCCGAGTTGCCTCCTCGTAACGGAAAATTTCGATGCCGTCATAATCTAATACAAAAAATGCATACCATATGCCTAAGAAGAAGCTGTTATAAAATTAAATTGAATTAGAAATTAAAAAAGTAAAATTAAAATGAATAAAAAAAAAATGTAAAAGTGTGAGTGAAACTTACCAAAGTCATCGAGGAAAATCCCATTTACGAATTTCTTGCTCGAAAATAATTGAAGTCATCCATGCTTTAGAATTTGACACAATCGACGGAGGTTTTTTTACATTGCTAAAACATCTCGGTTTTCTTGATTTCCCTATTACTAAAAGTTTCTGTTTTTGTTCCAGTCGAATTGGAGCATAATCAAACCATTAGCCTGACCTTAGATTGTTTCCCACCAATACATTTTTCACCTTTTAATTTAAGGGTTTTGTCTGGGGTTAATTTATAAAACAAACCGGTTTCATCGGCATTAAAAATGTCCTCTTCATTATAACCTGATTTAATAATTTGCCATTTAACATTCACCCAACTACTCACAATTGAACTGTCTACGCTATTAGCTTCTCCACTGATTTTTGAAAAAAACAATATCGTGTCTGTTTTTAAAACGATCTAACCATCCGTTGCTACAAACAAAATCTGGGTAACGGAGATTTACAGCGAATTTTTCAGCCTGCATTTTTAAAACTGGGCCACTGATATGTACATTTTCACTTCTTTTAACTTTAAACCACGATAAGAGGGCGATGTCTAAATCGTCTTTTTCACATAGCCAGAGTTTCTTTGCTTTCGTGTGATTTTTTCAAAAGCACTCGTAAGTTTCTCCCGATTCTTCCATATTGTTGATACAGTGGAAGAAGATAGGCCATGTTTTTGGTAACGTCTGAATTTGATAGGCTTCGTTCTAGTTCCTGAATAATTTTTATTTTATCAATCACTGACAGCTGCTTCTTTTTGACGCCCGACATGTTTTATTAAAAATCCGGAGTTAATTGTACACTTTACACTGTAGTTTCTTTTAACAAGAAACACTAAATTTAAACACATTTACTGAACACAACTACTGTACTGTACAGTTTGCTAGTTAACTACTATTGTAAAACTTTCATGGACTAAAACTTTCATTGTAAAAATTATGACCAGGCCTATTGAATGTAGCTCTGGTGATAGGTCAGGTAAAATTTATACGCCTCACTGTTTAACAAGTGTGATGAACAATAGAGTTAAATGAACCTGTTTGGGCAGTTTTGACGACTGTATTTTCGGACTGTTCGACGACCAGGTATAAAACGTTTGATCACCCTTCAGACCTGCCTTGAACAAGTCTTAAAAAAATGTCACAAACTTTTAAGTACAGTATAAAACATAGTGTAAATGTACAACTTCCTGTATTTCATAAATCAAGAAATAGAATTTCTCATGCGTTTGGGAGTATTTGGATTCAACTTTATTAAATTACAGTACTGTATATAAAACCGTGAAAATGCTCACAATAACCAAATTTATGATACGTGGATACCTCGCTAAAACCAAGTTCATCTATCATTATTGAAATAGAAAACCAAACAAATACCAGAATTTTGCTTGTTACAACCGAGTATATTATACGCGGGTTCCACTGTATACTATTACAAAGTACAGTAGCCTCATGACTATTTGGTCTAATGTGGTGGTCGACCAGTCTGAATAACAAAAAAAGCTAGATGTTGAGGGTAAGTCACATCCTGTGCAATCAACACCCAATTTTTTGATAAAAAAACATTAGTAGCATTTCATAGCACATTAAAAAAAATTTTTATAGACTTCAGCCAAAGAATTAATGTTAATTTCATGTAATTATGAAAGGGAAGTTAAAGTCTGTATGAAGTAACCTGTCTCCTGACCCTCCAGCTACCTGGGACAGGCCCGGGCCATTCACCGGCACTCGGCGTCGCCCGCAGTTGTTTACCTAATTAGTCGCCTATAAGCTTCCCCACTAGCTTAAGTAACTTTTTTACCTAAATCATAATTTCCGAAATGTTATCAAATATTTGAAAAGTACATAAAAAAATAAGATCAACGATACTAAACAAGGGCAAATTTGATAAAAACTAACAATATAGAGGTAATAAGAAATATAGAAGTAGTCTGTTTAAATCTTGTAATAATATTGTTTGTTTTTTATCAAATTTGCCCTTGTTTAGTATCGTTGATCTTATTTTTTTATGTACTTCTCAAATTTTTGATAAAATTTCGGAAATTAAGATTCGGCTAAAAAAGTTACTTAAGCTAGTGGAGAAACTAAAAGGTGACTATTTAGGAAAACAGCTGTGGATGTCGCAGAGTGCAAGTGAATGACCTGGGCCTGTCCCAGGTAGTCGAAGGGTCAGGAGACAGGTTACTTCATACATACTATAAGTAAAATGCAAAAATATTTATAAAATCTTAACTTTTTTTTTATGTATCAAAGATTACATGTATTTGACAAAATATTCTTTTATCACTCATATAATGAATAGTTATAAAATTTCATAAGTGATCGTTAATCAAAATTAGAACACACTAAAAAATGAATGGCATATAAACAACAGATCCTGTTGAATATCTTTTGCTAACTGAATAGGTAATGTAAAATAATAGAGCCGTAATTTTTTGTGTACAGACATGAAGAAAAGCTCATGAAGCTACAGTGATGTCTTTGTTAATAAACCAATTTATTCCAAAGGCAAGCGCCTGCAATTACTTGCGATCTAAAAACTATGCAGAAAACGTTTGATGTGGTTATTGGTGTATATTTCATATGGTCTTAGGATCGAAAAGTATTGTAAATTAACTGTTTTTGTAGAATAAATTTGTGAATCCAAATTAATATTATTTACACCACAGTCCAAGTCAGATAATCAACTGTAATAAGTTGTTAAAAAAATATTGAGTTTTTCTTTAAAAATAAAAAAGTGATTAAACCATTATACTTTCGTGTGTTACTATTATCATTGTAATAACAATCCCTTAACCCTCCAACCGGCAATGTTAATTGTCTTGAAAATTCTTCGTTTGTTTAAAAATTAATAAAATATATTATTTGTATACAAAACCTAACTTATAAGACATCATTTTTCTCAGGAAGATGCATAGAATTCATCTATGTAATAAAAAAAAAATTTTTTGAAACGGTTTTGGAGTAAGTATGTTAGATGTCAAAAATGATATTAACTTTTTTTCAGAAAAATCTGTATCACCCTAAATCAATAGCTTACTACCTTTTTCTAAGATATACAAAAGTTTTGTGTAATATTTTTGAATATATTTAGAAAAAAAAAGAAAAAAAATGTTACATTTTAAAAATTAAAAAAATTATATACGAAAAAACTGAATTTTCTCTTTATTTTTTCCAAAAAACATAAAAAATAGTAAAATATATTTTATACAGAACTTCTATATATCATTATGTCCAGAAAGGTGCATAGAATTTAGTTGCGTAGTGCAAAAAAAGTTACATGTATCACATTTGGAGTTTTTTGGTCAAATACCAAAAAATCTAAGAGTAACGAAGCAGAAATTTCACAGAAATGGTGATCAAAAACATACTAATACATTTTTTGCATTTTTTTTTAACCGTTACTTGAGATTTCTAATATATTTGTAAATAAATTTAGGGGAAAAAAATAATAATATGTTACATATTCTAAATAAAAATGACGATTTTTCAAAAATTTGTATTCTGGCGCTTGAAGGTTAGGGTGACACGTCAAACTTTTATGCATAATTAGTATTTTTCTAAAGCTAGGCCTAAAACAAAAGCGTTAGATTTTACTAATACAATATACTCTAACGATAATTATTTTATTATAATTTCATAAATATTATATAAATCAAAATCATGAATTAATTAGTCATACCTTGGATTGTCAACACATAAGGAAAGTTATTAATGATGAAGTCCAAATATACTCTTTAACATTAACTCTGAAATATTTAATTTTATTTGAACTTAATTTCCAATTACTTTTTTTTTTTTTTATATATTTTAAACTATTTGCTCAGGGGGAGCTCTTTAATGAACAATTAATACAGTGAGTGAAATTTTAATAATACAGAGAATTGCAGTTTTAACAATTTAGTTTCCAATTAAAGTCTATAATAATTAGTACAATACCAAATCCACTTTTGTTGTATTCCTTTGTAAGTAATCCAGTGCTGCTAGTTGAGTGAAGAACTTTCACTTTATTACTGGTTAATGATGTTCACCAAACACTACACTGTACTATGTGATTTATCAATAAAATGATTCACTTCAAATTACCATGAAGATGCACTCAACACTTCGTAGATGTACCTCTTTAGTACTGCAACGAAGATTACTAAAGTGTTAAATACTTTTACTTTGTAAAAACAAACACGGTTAAAACATACGTGTTAAAAAACAATTATTACTTTACTATTACTAAACTGGAATTATAACTTATAGGAAATACTAATTTCTACATTAGGAATACTTTTGGCTTTACTTCGCCGACCCCTATGCTGTGAGTTTCTCCCCAAGACTCTCTATATAATTTTTACTTTGTCGATGCTAAAAAATACTTATTCCCTCTCTCTTAATTTACTTTAACCAATGAACGTAAGCAGCTACTTTTTGTCAGCCAATCAAATTTTAATGTTTCAAAATTGTGACCGTTTAGAAAACTATTGTCCCGTTACATTTTATGAGTTTTGTGTGTGATTGTCCTTAAGTTTCTAATATTATAGTTATTTATGACTTAATTGCCTACAATGATTCTGGGTCTAATTTAAGTGTTTTTCTCTTTTTTTTCCTTTAAAGTTGTGAATGGTGTTCTGACTGATTTATAACATATCCCCCTAACGCTTCACCTTTGTCGGCTATCATAAAACGTTTAACATGTGTCCAACAAATATATCTATTTCTATATTCTTTTTAAAATATTAGACCATTACTGGAAAGCTTATTGATTTCGTTATAAAGGGGACTACACACCTTCAGTTTATCTGCGCAGTTAATCACGTGTGACGTCATGTCTGAGCGATAAACTGTGCGAACTGTGCAGTTTACACCGGTGTTATCACAGATAAAATGTCTGGGCATTCTGACCCTCGATTGCTACGATAATTGGTACAGTTCACACAGATTATCGTACAGTTTGTTCAGTTTCGATTTTGTTCGTACTTTTGTTTGTTGTTTGTATACGTACCGTTTGCTTATTTTGTTGAAATTACAACGTCAATTACAAATACAATTACAATGTCAAACTCAAAAAGAGATGCGCTTTTAGTGTTTATCAACAGCTATAGATCCCTTCCAGAGCTTTGGGATACCACATGTGTATCGTATTGTAACCGTGTGAAAAAAGCAGCAGCCTACGATATTTTAATTGAAAAACTCAAACCTCTCGAGTCTAATGCAACACGCGATAGTGTAGTAAAAAAAATTAATAACATTAGATCCGTTTTTCGGAAGGAGTTGAAAAAAGTGAACGAATCAAAGAGATCGGGAGCTTCTGCTAATGATTTGTATGTTCCGAGTCTGTGGTACTATGGGGAATTGATGTTTCTGGTGGACCAAGAAACTCCTGATGTAATCAGTCTCTCATGCGGTGATATTGCTTCTCTCATGGGTGTGTCCTTCTTTGTAATAAAGGGTGCAACTTTGTTTAATAACATTTTAAACGCATTTTCGTCCATTCTAAGGTAATTTTTATAATCGTTCATTTCTCCTCCTTCGTGTAACTCACTTAGTAAATGTTGATCAGTGGGTATAACGCTTCTTTTCAGATACCAATCTTTACACCACCGTTCACGACGTTTTTTCCTTTTTCCTTCTTCTATCATTACAGCTGCAATTACACAACAAACTGCGGCTCTTCGTTTTCTGTCACCCATCTTTCAATGCACTTGGACGAAAACGAATTGAAAACTGAACAAAAATCGGTAGGTATTAACGACGATATCTGAAGATAAAACTACACGCTCAGTCCAGATAATTGTACAGATTTTGACACAGTTATTTACGACAGATAACTGCGCAGATAAACTGAAGGTGTGTAGTCCCCTTAATACTTTACAAAGAATAACATACATATTCACTTGTATACTCATATAAAACACTAAATATAAGAAAATATGCTTATAGCCTAAACTTACCATTGTTATTTATAGGTTATTCCATATACACACTCGAAATTCATTCAAAAACAAACTTTAGAAATAAAAACACATATATTGTAACTTGTATACACAATTTATATACAATTTGTATACACAAACCTTCAAAATAACAAAAATCTAATCCCAAAACCAATATTTGCCACGCCAAATATTATAGTGTTCACGTCAGACATTTACTACGTTTGGACTTCAAAACAACAAATTATTAGTAAGCAATTCCTCAACTCAAGTGGTACCAACTTATAGAATGGAATTTCCCCTACAACATAGAGTAAAAAGAAAAATAATTTTAAAAACAGAGAGATATCAACTTCGTCTTTTTGTAAAGCGCACCGAATGCTAAATGAATTTCTTGTTGTCAGGTTTGTTCTATGTTCAAGTACGAATATCTCTGGATCTGTTAGACGCAGAACAATTTGTAATCTACGGTTAGAAAGAGAAACATGTGATCTATATAACAGTGTTTTAGTTGACTTAAATGACAGGAAAATAGAGTTGTAATCATATCAGGAAAAATGGAGCCGCGATATACGAAAAGGCGCAGAGTTGAAAATTACGATTTTACGCATCAAAAATACTCGAACTTCACCAATTTTTGGAATATTATTTATAACGTTTTGTGGTAATTTTTTTGCATGATATGCATCTACGGAACATTAGCTTTCCAACGGTATTTTATTTATTGCGATGAGACAAAAATACGTGATTAAGAGTTGGTGAAATCACTTGGGACCACGTGGGCGACCTACTGTAGGTCGCCGTGCCGGTTGGAGGGTTAATGAAAGTGTAAAATACCCACTTAAACAATTTTACTGCTTAATTTGTAGTAACGTTTTAATTTTAAGTTGAAATCAACATCATTATACAAATAAATTCATCATAATCCAAGAAGTTGTAATAGGACTAATTTTATTGCACAATCTGCAGAGATGGAGGGTGAAGGAGGTAGTTGTGAGAGCTCCTAGATCTAACTCGTATTAGGTAGTAAATTTATTTGCACTAGTTAGTATAGTTTGCTGGTATGTTTTAGGTTCCTTTGCTGCCAAATCCAGGAGTTGCTCCTCCTTCCGCTAGAAGACTGAGCTTAAGCCCACCAGCAGGAGAAGTCGCACCTAAGCCAACAGGGCAGCTTGATGAAGAAACACAATCCAGTTACTGGGCAGGCTTACTCGGGCAGCTGGGGAGCGGTACACCATCAGCAAGAAATTCCACAGCACATACGAATTTTCCACCACCAACAATCCATCATGAAACATCAAGTCGTTCATTCAATATACCTCCTCCAAATTATATTACTGACAATGTGAATATGCCTGTCGAACTGCAGCAGACTCTAATAAACCTATTAAGTAATCCACAGAATCTTCAACAAATTTTAACAAGTCTACATTCCTTAGGTCAAACTTCTCCTGCAACACCTTCTCCTGTGCCTCCTCCTAGTTTCTCCTTCCCAATGAATTCGATGCAGCCCACTGTGGATCCTTCGTGGACCCAACCTATACCTCCACCTCATCACTTACCCCGTTCGCTCCTAACTAGTCCTATTCCTGTTCCACCAAAACCTGTTAATTATCTAGATGTGAAGGCTCCTCCTCCACCAGGTACTCCTTTGTTTCCTCAGGTGACAGCATGGGCTCCCACATTCCTTCCCTCTCCTCCACCTCAGGTCATGTTCTCACCTTTTGGATCACCAGGACTTATCTGGTCGCAGTCAACTACTCCTCTGTTAGCCTCGCCTCAGCCTAACCCTTTGATGACTCCTATCGGGCAGAAGAGACGTTTGCTTCCGTCGCCCGAGCCTAGTCCTGAAGGAAATTACATTGGCCAACATTCTCAAGGCATAGGAGGGCATTATGCTGATTCATATTTTAAGAGAAAGAAGAAGCATTGAACATTTTAAATTCTACTAACACATCCGCAACAATAACAAAATTGAACAATAAATGTTAATGTACAAATATGTATGTTACAATCCAAATATTGTCCAACATACCTTGAGTATGTATTCTCAGTACCAATCAAAGCCTCGATTGGTATCGGTGCTTCATTTCTTTGTAAAGGCCTTAATATGTTATGATCTCAAATGATTTTTTAGCTTTCTTTTTTTGTTTATAAAGACATTATATATTGTACTACATGACTATTTATCCATAAACTTAAATGTACCAAATATTTATCTAAGATTTGTTTAATATGTGTAAGTGCCTTCATTTGTGATGAACCCTTGGCTACGAGATTAAGCTTTTTATTGTTATTTATTTATCCTGTTTTTTGTTTCCATGTTCATCACATTTGAAACATTTTCTGTGTGAAATAAATCATAACATTTTGTTTAAAAAGTGGAAAAAAAATTAATTTGTCATTTATTCATTTTAAATAGTGAAATCAGTATTAATTTCTTGTCGGTGATCTGATAGTTCACACTTCTCTCTTTAACTTTAACTATCTTGTAAAATCATTGCTTTTTTCAGTCTTGTATCTTTTTCATGTTCTCTTTCAATGTTCTAGCATTTAAATTACAAGTTTAGTGTGAGATTATAACTTTAGCTTCTCCTATTTTTGTAAAATATATTTTTATAAGCATGATATAGCTTAAGACATACTATTATATTTGTATGAATCAATTTTAAACTATATTTTATATATGTTGTATGACACAATTTAAAATTAATGTATGTATTAATACATTAAACCCTTAAGTATACAAAACTGAATTATATTGGGGATAAAAAATTAAAAAATATATATAAATTAAATAAATTAAAAAATAAAAATCAACTGTGTTTGCATGTGTAAGTGTTTCTGCTCTTATTGTATAGGATGTTTTTGGATCGGTCTGCTAAACTATGTGAAATTTTTTTGGGCTGAAAAAAAATCCGTACATTTTGTTTAGAATGTAAATCATCTTTTAAAACTAACTTTTTTTAATACATTTCAATTTGCTGGCGAATATCTTATAGGCTAATAAAAATAAACCTTTTCAAAATTAAAACCATTTAACTTTTTGTGTATAATTATTATTTTAATTTATACAACTTCCAAGCATTAAAATTGAGTGAAATAATAAGATATTTAATTTTTAACCACCATATTTGAGACGTGTTTCACACATTAAAATTTTTTTTTTAAATTTAATAAATAGATTCCAAAGAAGTGTTGCATTATTTTTGTCTTATTTCTATTCTCTGAACACCCAACGTTTGGCATACTGATCTTATATGTATGTGTGTGTGTGTGTGTATATATATGTATGTGTGTGTGTGTGTGTGTGTGCAGACTTTCCCAGGAGTTTGATTCATCAAAAGAAAACTTTTTCATTTAAAAATTTCAGAATTTTTTAAAAAATATAATTTTTTTTTTTATATTACAAGTGGCATTATTAGATCATAAAATCATTCTTAACTGAAAATGGGGAGGAGTAGCTGGAAGTTATCATTTAAAAAATTTAACCTTTATTTTTCACAATTTAATTTAAGAGAAAATCAATATTTTGAAATATGCAGTCGTTTAGAGATATAAGCAATCTAAAATTGTTGAGAATATACATAGTTTTCAGCTCTAGAGTTTCAGAAAATAAAGAATTAAATTCCTTTAAAATTACATACTTTACAGGGTATTCATAAAACATTTGCCAAACTTTGAAAGGTGGTCGGGGTGGTCAAAGAAACAAAAAAGTTCAATTAACATATGTCTTAAAACATTTCCTTTTCCGTCTGTCTACCATTTTGTGTTTTTTCAATAACAAGATATAACTTCAGAATGAATATAAATATTGATACCAAGTTTTTCAGAACATTTTATACCATTAATGTATAGTGTTTCAAATAATCTTATAATTTTTACTCTAACTGTTGTTAAAATGGTGGCCATTTAACAAAATTTTGTTTCTATAATTTAACTTTAGAAATTTAAATAGCATCATTAAAGTGGAAAATGATAAGATTTTTTTGAAAAACTACAAATTAACGGTTTAAATATTCCTGAAAAATTTAGTATCATTATCTTTATTCATTCTGGAGTTATATCTTGTTATTGAAAAAAAACACAAAATGTTGGATAAACTGAAAGAGAAGAGTTTTAGGACATATGTCTATATAAACTTTTGTATTTCTTTTGATGTCCCCTATCACCTCCCAAAGTTTGGCAAAACATAAAAATCTAATTAAATTTTAGTTTTTAATGTAGAATTACAGAACTAAAAAATGTGTATTTTCTAAACAAATTGTAGATCCTGATTTTTGTAAATGAGCCTCATTTTTCAAACGATTGTCCTTTATTTGATTTCCTATTGAATTTAGTTAAGAAAACAACACAGGTTCAGAAAATGTTAATTTACTGTCACTTCTTTATATCTCCATTTAAGGGTATCTAAAAAATACTTTTTAAATGTCATTTCTGATATAAAGAAGATAATTTTTTAAATTATAAATTTTTGAATTAACAAGTTTTCTTGTGATAGACGCATATATTATATACAAGTTATATATTTATATATAAACCTATTATGTGTTGTAAGTATATATGTTAAGTTACAATGTGCTGAGCTTTTTAAAAAAATAATATTTGATAATATTGATATTGATATATTTCTTCAGCTACAAGTACTGTGTTGTAAGTTATATATTTTGATGTCAAGATTTACTATACAACATATATTTGTTGATATATAAACTTTTTTGTTTTAAGTTTTACTTCGTGTGTTGATTAAACCAATACTTTACTTTATTATTATCATTTTTTCATTTTATATTTTAAAATTTTATTATACATTTTTTTAGTTTAATTAATTTTTTTGTACACTATATTTACATTATTTCTTTGAAAGTGAAAACTGTTCACTATAATAATTCCATTAGAAGCCCCTATAGAGTTTTTTTTGTTTGTTTTAATTTCTTATTTCTGAGTTAAATTAAGTATAATTTGATTTACACATATTTTTTTCTTTTACATTGCTTTATTTGATTTGATGAACCCAAAATACTTGGAATATAAATAATGTTTACTATCTATCTATTCTAAATACATTTGCACTTAAGAATATTTGTGATGAGAAAAGGAGTCTTTTTCTGCTGTTTTCAGTTTCTGCGTGAAATGTTTTTGTTTTGTTTTTTACAGTACATTTTGATTTTCAGATAATAATTTTTATTTTATCAAATTAGTTAAGTTGGTCATGTATGATCATGCTACACAGTATAAATAATTTCTTTATTATTTATGATTTTCTCTATGAGCTGCACTCATTTTAGTTATTTCTGTGTTAAAAAGGTAGTTTTTGAGATAAAGTAAGTCATTATATTCCATTTGGTGTTATTTATTACACTTCCTTCTGTCTTTAACCAAGCTAGTCATCGGAGACAAATTATTGTAGCCAATAAAATAATTAAATTATAGTGCCAAACATAACTTAAGAAGTTAACAGAGCCGTGTTCAGAAATAATACATCATAAAAAGTAACTTTTTCAAGTTTTTCCATGGTAACAAGTAAACATTTAAAGTTAACAATAACATACATCATTACATTTTAAAATAATTAACTCATTTTTTTAGTATCCAGATTACTAATTGAATAGAATAAAGTACCTCACTTATATCCTTAACGTGATCTCTTTTCTTCTTTTTAAAAAATATGCATTTCAGGGTTCTATCCTATCATCAGATAAACTCCAGAATTACTCATCTGAAGTCGTCAATATATTTCTTTGCTTGTGCTAAGTGTAAATTGTATTTGATTAAAATCTAGCTTTTAATAACTGAAGTCAATTATCATTTTTGTTTTTTGCCTTTATTTTATTTTATTAGTTGCAATTTTAAACACTGGTTTGGGTCAATAATCTTCACATTTCATTAAAATTTGAATGAAATCAGTATAACACCCCAATGACTGATTTTAAGTTTTTTACTGATAACTCACGAACCGGAATTTTTTAAGAGATGGTGACCAATACATTTCGTTTGAGTCCTTAGAAGCTACACTTTAGGAAAATTTGATCAAAATCATTATGGCTGATTTAAAAAAATCATATTGAATTTTTTCTTATAGTGGCTACCCGCAAATTTTGAGTAGTCAAACAAAAAAAGTCCCAAAATATGCATCCATACCAAATTTTGTTATAATCGGCCCATATATTTATCTATCTGCACATAGGACAGGCAGATAGACAAACAGATATCTTTCCATGAAACAATTTATTCGACTCAGGCCACCTCAAAACTGATATATCCACAAAAAACTTGACATCAATATGTTTTTATAATGTTATATTTATTTTTTAGCATAATATTTCATTAACCATTTCTATGCCAATTTTTCTTGTTGAGGTAAACGATTTTTAATGAATTCACTTTTTTTTTGTTTCCACATATTAAAAACAAATAGCTACTGAAAAAAGTCTACAAGTAAATTTATAACTTTTTTAATGTTTTTATATGTTTAACATATCTTTAGCCATTTTCATTTGTATTATCATCCTTTCACTGACTCTAACATAATGTGAACTTCTTAAAAATTATGTAATTTAAAAGTGATCACAACTATTACAGATATTTTGGTACTACATTTTAATTACTTTTTCATTGGATTTTCTGATGACTTTGCTTAAAGAATTAGTTCAAATTCTTGTTGAAACTTTACAATGATTAGTTGAGTATCCATCTCTCCTCAACTTTTGTTTTCTGTTTGTAATAATATTTATTTTTAATAATAATAATTTAAAGATGTAGTGATGGGGTGATTTAGTTTCTACTTAATGTCAACTCTAAAGTCTTGGCTGTTGATTCTGTGCTTGTTATAAGTAACATTCTGTTTTTTATGGTTTGATAATTTATTAACCATTTCCAATCAACTATTTGTTTAATTAATATTATTAACTATATTACAATTACAAGATATGTTAATAGTTTGCATCATATATGTGTGTAAGCAAAACAGAGTACAACATTTATTAGCAGAAATTATTAGGAAGGTGGGAGCATTCTTCATCCATTTGAGTGAAATTTTTATAAACTGGTAATATTTAAGTACATCTTATGTGTGACATCTTCTAGACCGATAGAATGGGTGTAATTCCCCCCCCCCCTCAGCTCGTAAATAATTTCCAGTCCATTTTGCAAAATCCTCCTTAAAATCTTGCTATATGAAATGTTTTAGAAAATTTGAATATAATTAATTGCTTCACTCTTAATAAAGTTTAGTATTACTATACTAATTTACAGAATTGATCATATTTCCTCTTAGTTATTTTACATTTTGAAGCAGCAAACTCATTTGTTTCTCTTCCGGCCTCAATTCTTATATGATAAAATGTACTCATGAGCTCAATTGCAGGTTTTGGCCTAACTTGCGAAGGTTGGTTCTTATATTGTCCATTATACTTACCATACCAATATCGTTTGCATATCATAGACTAGCTTGCTAGCCTCAGTTCTTATATAAGATAATATACTTATGAGCACAATTATTGTCCACAGATTTTGGCCTATCTGGTTCTTTATATTTTGGAACGAATTTGCTCCACTTGTCTACAAGCATTGATTCTTATATATTATATTATACATACGAGGATAAAAGAGCTGATCTTGACATTAAGCCTGGTTTTTCAGTCTATGGTTAAAAAAAATCTATTGTTTGTGAATTTTTATTTAAGTTCTTGGTTGTTCTTGTTGCTTAAACAGAAATAAAACAGCTCATTTTTCTAGATAACTGGAAATTGTGTTTAAACATAAAGACTTCTTTAGAACGATTTTTTAAACATAGAATTGTTACCCTTGTTTTCACAACACAATAATCTGCATAAATTGAGTATTTACTATTATGTTATATATAATCTCCAATTTATCAAGGAAGGTAAAAAAACCTAATATTGTCATTTTTGTCTGAATAATAATAATACCTTGCATTAATTGAGTATTTGTACAGTTTATGTCATCCAAATAAATTGATTTTCCAAGTATAATTAAAAATGGACAAATGTTGGAAGAACACATTTTATATATAATATTTTATCACTACTGTATGAAAAGAATAACCTACATTCATTGAATATTCATTTGGCTCATATTGTCTATTTCAATTGATTCTCCAAAAACAATTTGAAATGAAAAACTTGATACATTCTTTAACCAAATATACTATATGGTGTTAGCTAAAGAACAATCATCTATAGAGTATTTAACAGCTTATTAAATTGTATTACACGAACAATTAAAATCAAACAGATCTTTGAAGAATTACTATTATCACATGAAGAACCAAAACTTTCAGAAATCAGGTATTTATTCAGTTTATGTTATCTATATTAAATGTTTTGATAAGAACTATAAAAACAGACAGATATTTCAAAAATCTTTTAAACAAGGAATGGATTCTATTGCTTGAAGAACAATATTCTCTATAAATCATGTATTTGTGAAGTTTATATTGTCCATATTAAATTAATTTTCATGAAAAACTAAAAACAGAAGGATATTTGAAGAACTGTAACATGGAGTACCTACTATTGCTTGAAGAAAATATATCCTCTGTAAATGGAGTATTTGTAAAGATTGTGTTTTCTATATTAAATTCTTTTGAAGGACAAATTAAAAACAGATGACTTTTGCTACTGTTGCTTAAAGAACAATATTCTCTATAAATCATGTATTTCAACAGCTTATGTTATCTATATTAAATTATTTTGAAAGACAAATTAAAACCAGGTACAGTATATATCTTTTGCTACTGTTGCCTGAAGAACAATATTCTCTATAAATCGTGTATTTGAACAACTTATGTTGTCTATATTAAATTCTTTTGAAAGACAAATTAAAACCAGGTACAGTATATATCTTTTGCTACTGTTGCCTGAAGAACAATATTCTCTATAAATCATGTATTTGAACAACTTATGTTGTCTATATTAAATTCTTTTGAAAGACAAATTAAAACCAGGTACTGGTACAGTATATATCTTTTGCTACTGTTGCCTGAAGAACAATATTCTCTATAAATCATGTATTTAAACAGCTTATGTTGTCTATATTAAATTCTTTTGAAAGACATATTAAAATCAAATAGATATCTTTTGCTACTGTCGCCTGAAGAACAATATTCTCTATAAATCGTGTATTTGAACAGCTTATGTTGTCAATATTAAATTATTTTGCAAGATAAACTAAAAACAGATAGAATTTTAAGAACTTTTGAAGTTGGAGGGGCTACTGTTGCTTGAAGAATATATCCTTTACAAGACAAATTGCAAATAGATAGATATTTTAAGAATGTTGAAGATGGAGGTACTAATATTGCCTGAAGAATATATCGTCTATAAATTGTGTATTTGTGAGGCTTATGTTGTCTATATTAAATTTTTTTACAAGACAAATTCCAAACAGATAGATATTTAAAAAAATTGAAGATTGAGGTACTACTGTTGCCTGAAGAATATATTCCCTATAAATTGTATATTTGTGAAATTTATGTTGTCAATATTAATTTTTTATAAGACAAATTGTAAACAGATAGATTTTTTTTTTTTATTTGAAGTTGGAGGTACTACTGTTGCCTGAAGAATATATCCTCTATAAATTGTGTATTTTTGAAGCTTATATTGTCTATATTAATTTTTTTATAAGGCAAATTACAAACACATAGATATTTTAAGAACTTTGAAGATGGAGTTGCTACTGTTACCTGAAGAACAATATCCTCTATAAATCATGTAATTTGTACAGTCTATATTAAATTCTTTTGCAAGACCAATTAAAAACTGAGAGATATTTTATGATCTTTTGAACATGGAGTTGCTACTGTTGCCTGAAGAACAATATCTTCCATAAATCATGTATTTATGCAGTCTGTATTAAATTCATTTGCAAGAACAATTAAAAACAGATAGATATTTCAAGAAATTTTGTATCTGTAAATGCTATGTTGCTTAAAGAACATCCCCCATAAATCATATATTTGTTACTGTTGCCTGAAGAACAATGCTTTCTATTAAGGCCCAGGTACACGGATAGCAGGCTGGGATCACGTTCTGCGAACTCCACCTGCAGCGGGCTGAACCCCAATAAGTGTTTCTTAATATTGCATCCTCTCTGTGAAACACACACCAGTCTGCAATACCGATCACAACCAGGATGTAACGGGCAGCGATCAGGAAAGATGCTATTTTTTGTCAGGTTATCAAAAGGAAACACTTAGGTCATTAATTTTTTTTGGATTTATTCTTTTTTATTGTTTATGTTTTATTATTGCTTACAATTAGTTCAAATGTCTCAATTATTGATGAAGTAATTCACAAACTTCCAATGCAGTATTGCTTTGCTCTGCTGTTACTTCGTGTTTGAGGAAGTAAGGCACATTTGTGTTCATTTTCCATTTGTTCTTCTACTTCAGCGGTTACGTTGCAATTATTATTTATAATAATGTAATTATGTAGACAGCAACATGCTTGGACAATGGACACCGCTGTGTAAACATCAGTCTCTATAGGTCTATGAAAGACACCATTTTTGAACTAATATACCAAACCCGTTTTCTATAACTCGTCGAGATCTTGAGAGTCGTCGATTGAATTTCTTTTTATGTGGGTCATTGTTAGCAGCAGTTTTGGGAAATGGGTGCAATAAAAATTTGTGTAATACAAATCCTTCATCCACATGAGGGACTGGTACGTTCGTTCCTGGTATAGGCTTTGCAGGCAGAATTAATTGTTTTCCCAATGAGAAACTCAAAGTAATAGGATGATTTATATTTACTTTAGTATCCAAGTCACGGAATAACATTTAGAGTTTAGTTACTTTTATGTTATGTACAATATAAAGAAATATACAAAGCCTAAAAAAACAATAAAAACCAACTTTTGAATGATCAGCTTCTTTTCTCCATGAACATGCTCTATGATATGGCAATCAATACACAAGACAACTGGATTACAGATAAGCATCATCTTAGCCTTACACAACCATGAGACGGCAGTTGTCCTTGGACCACTACTCGAGGCATTCCCAATGTTAATGTTAAATATTTCATATTTATAAGTGTCTGTGTTTATGGTTATTTTAAATGTGTAATGTGTCAGAAAAGGAAGTTATGTGATGGACAAAACAAAAGTAAATAAACTTAATCAAAATGATGATTTTTCAAAAATACTGTGGTCAACTATAGGCAGAAGAACTATGGAAAAAAATTGTTTATAGCAGAAGTAATTTGAACCACTGTTGGGTGGACATTTTATTTTTACGTTTCCTGTCGATCCTTTCTACACAATTTGGGAAGTTTCATATATTTTTTAATCTAATCTCAGCTTATTTTCACTTTTTATTTGTTGGCGTAGGTAGGTGTATGAAGGCTGCAGAACATTTCAAATTTCTTTGCAAACTTCTTTTGTAATTTTTAAACTGTTCAGCATCCAACTCCGAAAGAAAATGCAATAGTTTGATAGGAATCATTAGTAGGTAGCCAAATAACTGAAACAAAGAAAAATATCTATATCATAAGTAACAAAAATATCTATATCAATAGTGACAAAAATTTGTTTATTTTGGAAATATAACTTTACATATACGATGAAAAATGAAGTTATTCAAATTTTATTTATAAATTTCATCCACTATTGCATTGTTTCAGGAGATTCTGTAAGAAACAATTGGAAAAATCTGAGAGACTACTATATTAAATATGAAAGGTTGGCAAAAGGAACTACGGGCTCAGCTGTTTGTACTAAATATAAAAAATGGCCATAGAGCAGCCACCTGAAGTTTTTGGATGATTCATTAATAAGGCCTTCAACAAAATTGAATTTTCTATCTTAAAACCCAACATCAGACACAGGGGCAATGGAAATTTTCCCGCCGTATATTCCTGCTCCTTCAGGAAGTAGTGTTTCTGTGACTCAAGATCACCAATTACCTTCATCACATATGCTGCCACCCCTAAAACGGATGAGAAACTCTAAAGAGCAAAGTGATGATCACAAACAACTAATACACTATTTTGATTCAAAAAATACCTCAAACATTAACCTGATAAAATTGACCATCTTTTCATTACACTGCAACATTTAAACGTTTTTCGCTATTTGATAAGACTAAACTGGAAAAAAATGGTTGAAAGTTACTCAAATTCTTCATGTTCTATACATCGGAGTTCACTGGACTCACATCATAGAATTTACTTTGATTATAACAGCAATGATTGTAATGCGATAATTGGTGCATACTATCAACATCAGAGCACTTCTGTAGCTACAGAACAACCTGAATATACAGAACTACTTCAACCACAGGAAACAGACACCCCTGCAACACATATGACTGGAAGTCATTACACCACAAGAGAAGTATACAAAGATGGAATTAATTATTTTGGTCAGTAATAAACTACAAATCATTTTATTTCATGTTCGTTTTGATAGCTTGTCAAAATATTCCATTTTAGGATGTAAACTAAAATTATTTTTGTTTTTGATTTGTCATTGTTATCATTTGCAATTAAATAAATAATTTTGTTCATAAAATTAATTCCATTTATTTTCAATAATTTACCTTATATAAATTGCCATTATTTTCTTGCGGGAATAGGCCTTCTCCAGTTTGTTGTGAATTTCTTTATAGTCGGTTCCAGTAGATTATATAATGCTTCGATACACTCATGGGACATTCAAAAGTAAATGAAAAATCTATCTTCAACACTCTAATTCTCGACACAATCTGTGATATTCTTAATTAATTGTTCTTGTAGTAAATTTATTTCGTGGACCCACTTCCGATATTTGATCTTTTTCATGGGAACAAATAAGACTAACATTTCATCTTTATCAGAACACCAAATATTTCTATATGTTTCTCTTCTGCCGACAAAAGCGAGTGACCTTTTTACCTGCCTGCATGCCCTACCAAGCTGTAATGTGTGTGACATCTGATCACAGCTCGCCTTGGGTTTTGCAATAACCTGCCCGTAACAGCAGCCCGCATTCTGTGTGTTTGGACTTTAAATCGTATATTTCTGCAGCTTATGTTGTTGTTGTTAAATTCTTTTGCAAGACAAATTAACCCTTAGCACGCTGAATAACAATTTAGGCTATTTACTCATAACGTGCTATTAAGAAAAAAAAAATTTGTAATTGTTTAAAGATCTATTTGATTTAGGGTTCTTACAGATATTATTGGTAAAAAAAAATGTAGATTGGCTTTAAAATTATTTTTTTATTTTTTTTTTTACAGATTAAAACAAGAAAAAAACTTAATTTCACATTTTTGACCGCCCTATGAAACAGATTATTAATTTTTTTAATATTTACAAACAAATCATATTAATTTTTTTTATATAAAAGTAGGCCTACTGTTTAATTCAAAATAACCTGAATTTCATCAAACAAATAAATTATACTAAAAAAAGATTTTGAGAAAAATCAACATACCGTATCAAAAATATCTTTCTACTCCTCATAATAATTACCTACATTCAGGACATCAAAAAAATTACTGATATAGACTAAATATACATATAAACACACAAACAATATTTGACGATAATACTGTGTCCATAGAAACTGTCTATATTTCAAAATGTATTCTGTAGTTGAAAAAGATGCATTCATTATTTCATCGATAAATTGATCAAATCCATGGTAGTCAGGGTTTGCCATTTTTATAACTAGCCTATTTTACACAAAATAAAAATGTATACTAAAACCTAAAATATAAATAATACGGCCTAAACAAATCAACAATGAACAGCTATAGCAGTGATAACGCTGACACAAAACATTTCACAACTGACAGTCGTAGCTTACTAGAACGAGAAATCACGTTATACACGCTGGGGCAGAACACAAAATGGCACCTGGTTGCTATAACAACCAAATAAAGTCCAATGACAGGTGATCAAGAACAAAGACCATAGTAGGATTGTCACTTTACACCAATAGGACATTTCCCTGCACTCTATTGGACTTTAAACAAATTAAAAATACCTGCAGAAGTCAAATAGTGTTGAATCAAGATATCCCGACATACGCGTTACCAGTCAAGTTGAGGGTTACGTGAAAACCCGTCATACGCGTGCTAAGGGTTAAGATGGAATTGCCTTATAAACAATATCCCTTTTAATTAATTAGCTAGAACAATTAAAAACAGAAGATATTTGAAGACTTTGGAACATGGAATTGCTACAAGTTTTCAAATTTCATGCATGGAACTGCCTGAAGAGAGTTGCAAGAACAATTAAAAACAGACAGATGGAACAACTGTTGAATATAACACTATTATTGCCTGAAAAACAATATTCTCTATAAATCATGTATTTGTTTAGCAAAAACAATTTAAAACAGGCAGATATTTTATTAACTGGTGAATATTGTGAACTTATTATTACCTGAGAGGAATAACTTTCATACATTTTTGAAATATTACCATCATACAAATTTTAATTCAGTTAAATTCTACAATCAATAACAAAAAATTGATAAGACTGAATTGGAAACGGGATTTTCACAACACTTTCCACCAAGGTGGTGAAAATTCACTAACACTGGAAGACGTTGAGTTGTGGCTAGAAGGAGTTTAAGATGATCCAAGTTATCCCATTTTAACAGAGGAGGAGATCGTTGAAAGTATGATTGCTGGAGAAATCTCTGAAACGGATGAATATTATTAACCCAAAGCCAACAAAACATATCTGCATATTACGAACATTTGAGGCATCTGCGTGAGTAAATTATTAAAGAAATTAATGTCAACGGAAGATAACAAAATACCACCAGTTTCTATAAACCCGTAACCGTGTCATATTTGGTCAATGAAAGTGTGCCTTGATTGTCATGTTCTAATTCTGTATTTTGTAGGGCCTAATACTGTATAGCATTATATCTTGTATACTAATTAACCTTTGTATTTCTTAAATTTAAAATACATGTTTGTTTTACTAAACAGAGTGAGTTAAATATATACTTTGGCTCATTTCATAGTTTATTTTTCATAGGTTATCCGGTCTCTCATTAATTTGGACAATCTAGAGCTTAAATTAGTCTTTATTAATGAGGTTTTACTATATATTTAATTGATTCTCCTAAAACAATTCAAAATGAACAGAACAGACATTATATGAAAAACACTCGACATATCGTAACTATTTATATATGCTGAAAGTTGTCCGACTCATTACAACTTTATGGCTATAATTTTATTAAAAAAACATGTTTTGGATTCTCATTATGTTTGCATCTACCTACACATGATCATTACTTATTATTATTTTATTTTTAAAATGAAAAAAGGCACCAACAAGTTTTCTGAGACTTGTATTCCTTTAATATATTATCTCAGGGTATGGGTTCTTTCGAAAAGTGTACTAGGATGAAATTATGAAGACAGAGTCAACTTCTGAAATACACACATAGTTATGTTTTTACCTGAAATACTTACACAATAAATTTTGAATGATTACGCCTCGAATATAAAATATATTTCAACTGTTAAATGTCCTTACATTTTACTGAATTTATTCATAACCAATTTATTTTTTGGTACTTTTGGCATTACTAAAGAATTGTCTCTAATAGTCTTTAGATTCTTTTATACTATGTATCATTACTTATTACATAGAAAATGTATAACTTATGTAAATGTAGTGATACCAAAGTTGCTTTGAACACTGAGTAAAACAATTTTTGACAACTTGTCCCACTGTCTTACAGAAGACTTCTTTTTCTAAAAACCATCTTCCCATGAACTCGCCCAACTAACTACTTCCGACCAACTTATCAAATTAACTCCTACCAACCAATTAACTAATATCTTCCAACTAACTACTTCCAGCAGATATATTTTAAAAGTATTCGCAATGCTCCCTTCCCCAAATCCTTTTATTGGTGTCTCAAGCCAATCAGAAAGGAAACACAAACACTGTTGTCATATTTCAACTTACATAGTACATAATATAATTTCTTACCTAACTTACATCTATACATTTACAAAATATTCTTGGTCATTTATTATATTAAACAATATAATTAAAATGTTTTTATAATTTTAAATTTTTTTATTTACTTGGTTCTGTAACACTACTTTCATCCATATTTATATTAAATCAGACCATATACGTAACCACTTATCACATGTCATTTTTCTTCTTCTGATATACGTATATACATATTCTAACGACTTTAATTTACTGAAAAATATGAAATGTTACTAAATATACTTGTATATATCATCAAAACTATATGGTATTAGCTGAAAATCAAACTTAAATCGAGTGATATTTGAAGAACTACTGAATATGGAGTTACTATTATTATTTGAAAAATAAAATATTCTATAAACAATATATATGCAGATTATGTTGTCGCTATTAAATTGTTCTTGTTACAAGCTAACAGAAATTTGAAAGATGTAGAATTACAGTAGAACCCCTCTAATCCACCCTTGGGTTGTCCGTTACTCCGGCTCGCGATATTGTGCCGACTTGTCCATGACTCACAGCCCGTCTGTCGCCATTCTTTCCGGTTTGTTATCGCTTTCCCGCTTCAGTGCTGTGTAATCCCGCTTCAGTGCTGTGTCATCTCTCGTGTTGTTTCTATTGATTTACTATAGTACTTGCAAAGTTTATATATAGACTTTTAAAAGTTTATACATCACTTATTTCACTTTAAAAAAATCTCTTTATATAATATGTAATAAATATTGATTTTTTTTCGGATAATCCGACCTTTTTTGCGTTCCGACCATGCCCCCAGTCCCGAAGGTGACAGATTAGAGGGGTTCTACTGTATACTAGAGGTGGGTGTTTACGCTAACAAGGTTCAACTTCAATGCCAATTGACATTGACCATGATTAAATGTTGACATAACCTGCTAACATTAATTGTAATTGTTAACGTTGATGACATTGCAGTTGCATTATTTATTTTCCAGTTTACACTGCACAGTCCAGTAATGGCAGTAACATCAAACAACTCATATTTGTTTTTAACTATTTAACCACCTTTTAAACACATTAACCATTTTACTATAGTTATGGTTATATATTAAAATTCCTGTTAATTTATAGTTGTACAGAATGTTTCGTACATTTCATATTCAATGAAAATGTGACCGTCTCCACTTCTTTTGACCAGCTGGAAGTTCCGGCTGGCTGGAGACCGCATACACTTTAGCCGAATCTTGTCAGGATGGGCCAAGGAGTCGGGTTAGGACCCTAATGAACGCACGCAACGCAAGTGAAATTAAATGTTATATTTTATTTGCTGCCGAATTAAAAGATTACAGAATTATTATAATTTATAAAAAAGACATAACGGCAAGATAAAGCCTTAATAGTGGCCGAAAAGTATACCGTTTAATTTAGCTAGCACGTGGCCGAAAATGGACTGACCTGACCTCGTCCCGTAGCAGTCTTCCTTCTCGCGGCTCTCGGAACAGACTCCCGCTCGGCTCGCTGGTTCAAAGCCTTCCACTCCTCATCTCTCCCCCCCCTTCTACGTCATATTGCACTGCTCAACAAAATCGCAAGTGCCAATTCATATTTTATTATTTAAAATCCCTTTCCATTACATCCTAATTTATGCTTATTATAGTTTTGGTTTGGTGGGCTCCTTGGCTGGGCCACAAAAATTAAATATTGAAAACATGATTCACCTATTTAGTTTAATATATAGCCTACAATGTGACTGTGACAACAGATGTTTGGAAAAGAAATAATTTAGTCAGAATTAGAGCATTGCATGTGTTTGATTACAGGCACTACGTGTCTGACTTACTGAAAGAGTTTCTCGGAATTGAACGAGTCTATTACTGCGATTATTTATTTACCCCCAAGTGGTATAAGTTTCCTGTTCACTGTGAAGTCAATAAGTAGCCACGTCTAGAGATGAGCGTTATTTCAACTAATCTTTATTTAGTAACAGTAACTAAGAAATAATTTAACTAACTGTTATTCAACTTTGAAATAACAGTTATTCACCTAAACGGCTATTCTCACAAATGAGATCTCCATTAGTGTAGTTTCTATTGTTTCTCAACATATCTGTCCCTAGTAGATCACAAGGACAGAGATAAGCCAAGAGAGAGAGAGAGAGAGAGAGAGAGAGAGAGAGAGAACTGAGAGAAGAGTCCAAAGGAGGGGTGGGAAGGCACTGTTCTCAGTGCAATGCAGACCGCCAAATTCTCAGAAGAAGTTTGAACTAGGGAGAAAGAGATGGTGTGGGGAGTTTTCACCATTTCTCTATCTATCATCCTTCCTCCTTATCATCTAAAAAAAAACACTCATACAGTAAGCAGTTATCGGTTGCTTTCATTTATTCAGTTCTTCTACCTGTAATGCAGTAATATGATAATACAGTTATACAGTAATTTTTAGAAGAGGTTTGAACGAGGGAGAAAGAGATGGTGTGGGGAGTTTTCACCCTTTCTCTATCTCTCAACCTTTGTCCATATCATCTAAACAAACACTGATACAGTAAGCAGTTATCAGTTAGTTGTATTCAGTTCTTCTAACTGTAATTAACACAAGGAAGAAAGAGATGGTGTGGGGAGTTTTCAACCCTTTCTCTATCTATCATCCTTCGTCCTTATTATCTAAGCAAACACTCATACAGTAAGCAGTTATCAGTTGCTTTCAGTTCTTCTCTGCCTGTAGTAGTCTTTACTCATAGATGATTAACTTTATTTACTATTTAATTACCTTGTATTGAGGTGTTACTGTCGAACAATCCTTACTTGTAGTTTGCACTATCTTATATGACGTGTTTCAACTATTTGTCAGTCATTTTCAAATATAAAAACACATAGAAACACTTAACGACACATATTAATTCACATTTAAAAAACACGATTAAAAACATAAATACACGGATAACGCGCGTTGTCAGCGACCGTTCTCGTTGACTCACGATCGTCAATTCAATTAATCCCCAGGTTAGCTAATATAGATCTTCGTAATTGAGAGGAGGCACTTACACAATCTGTACATCGTGAATCACAGGTATGGTTTCTATATTATCGATTAAGTCAAAAATGGTATGGGAATGAAATTGAAGCTTGTTGTTAAGTTCCACTGTCTTCTTAACAACAAGCTTCAATTTCATTCCCATAACATTTTTGACTTAATCGATAATATAGAAACCATGCCTGTCATTCACGATGTACAGACTGTATAAGTGCCCCCTCTCAATAACGAAGATCATTATCAGCTAACCTGTGGATTAATTGAATTAACGATCGTGAGTCAACGAAAACAGTCACTGACAACGCGCTGAAACAGTGTGATGTTTGTTTTAACCCGTTTATTTCTTTCTTTTGACGTTATTCACAACAGAAGGTTGTAAATGGGAAATTGAACTTATTGCTATGCAATTCCAATAAACCCTTAATTTTATTCAAGTCCCACCTTTGGGGAACTGCTTGATAAATTTTTTATTAACGTCCTTATTTTGCCAAACAACACAATGTCTCAAGAATAAAATACTGTCTTTAGTATTTATTCTTACATGTTAGGAATTACTTTAAAATTCCTTTAATACTTTTATTATTTAATCAAAACTAGCTATTTTTTCTCTTATTGCTTTAACTTTAAAACTCACTCTCGGGGAGTGTCATTTGAAAGAGTTATTTTGCAGAATCTATTTAAAATTGTGAAATTTATGAGAGCACAAATTATTTTTACAAAAAACTTATTTTTAAGCTGAAAACAACATAGGGTTAGTTTAAAATCCACACAACAAAATTTTATCCAGAAATAAAATTTATATTTTAATTAAAAATTCCTTTTTTAATTCTTCAAGATTTTAAATCATAAAATTTCTTAACTTGATATAATCATAAATTTTCTTAATTTTAAAACATCTTACAGAAATTCAACATAAATATCAATGACTCTATTATTTCTTTAATTATTTTTAAATTGAATATATCTTTACTAAATATTAAAATCAAACTTTAAAATTAAAAACACATTGACTTTAAAAAGTACATATATAAAATAAAAAAGAATTTAAATTTGATAATTTTCCCCAGAAAGTTTTTTTATTTATTTTTTATTTCAAAGAGAATATTTATTCAAAATCGTAACTGTGGTACGTTGTGAACATATTTATAGCTGTTTTCAGCTCCTGTTAGGCAATGCTGTTTACAGTTGTTCTGCTGAAGGTTGAAGTCTAGTTGATGTCAGCTAGCAGTCCTCAGTTACGTTGAAATCGGTTGTGCTGTTGTTAAAGTTGAATGATTACAGATTGAAGATCTTGTAGTCGAGAAGTTTAAAGATGAAGTCCAAGTTTGAATCAGTGTGGCTGTTTGTTGTATCTTGCTATACCATTGAAATGCCAGGTCACTTCCAATATAACAATTGGTATAGTGCTGATCACATAAAGATGTAACTGGATAGAGAGTTATTCTCCTACCAGGAGCTTGATAAAGAGTTGTTCTCCTTCTACGAGCTGGATCAAGACTGAAGAAAAGTTCTGTTGAAATGGACACCCAAAACTTTTTCCCTGTTCCATGTGTAAGCATGGGACACTCTCCAACCAGTAATTAATAAAACATTATTTAATATTAAAAATAAATATGAACTAATAATAGGATGATAAAAAAATAAGTATTTTATAATAATAAGTAATTATAAAATGTATTTAAACAATCTTCAAATGAACAATAATAATAACCTAATGATTACTAATAAACAATTTAAAACTAAACAAGTGAAAGCGTAATTTCAAATTGTGCGCGTGAGGTGAGATAGACTTGTAACCTTCAAATAATACAGACGTTCCAAAAGCCCGTGTTAGCAGGAAATTAAACCCTGGAGATGTTTCCCATGAGCCTCAGCAAGGAGCGTCTTCTCGAAGCGTGCCTTAGTCAGTCTTTGTCAGGAGTCAGAGTAATACAGTCACGTTATGAGACGGCTGGACAGACTCAGTTTTCAACGATAAGATGGAGGATTTTAAGCAATTGTGATGTTGAAGCAAGCTAACATAATATGGACTGGTATTTCGTGAATAAAGTGTTGAACATAAACAATAAGCAATCATTAGGAGACAAAATTTAGTGAAAAATACATATAAAACTTTTATTCAGATTTTTAGTACATGTATTCTATCACAGGATAGACTTTAGTTTTAAATGTTTACTTAAATATATATTTAATAATGTCCTTATTTTTCTTTGAAATAAAAGGGAGATTTCTTGTTTTTTCCAAAATGTCTGGCTAACTTATTGTATTCACCATTGCCACGTTTATAGAAATAACTGCTAAGTACGACCAGAATGTGACCCTACCTTAGGTAAAACAAAATAGTGGACTGAACAATAGTTTTGTAAGAACGCAGACTTGCAAACTAAAGTAACTGGATTTTTAACTAAAAGCTCTTAAAGCACAAATGGAATAAATTAATTGATACTTTATAATAAGAATTGAATAGATAAATTACAAATCAACTTAACTCCACTTACACATGGTACCAATTTCTATGAACATTTCCCTTTGATTTATGACGTTTAAAGTTGATTAATTTGGTTTATTTCTTCAAGAATTCACTTTAGTTAGTTTTTATTATAACCCTTTTGGTTATTTTATTGTTTATTTTACTTTAATTAGTTGTTGATTAACTAATTATTATTTAGTTTATTGTACATAGGTTGCCAGCACTGCTTATGCAAAATCCAAACCCTTGACTCCTCCCCTATTGTGTGGTAGGGGTTTCTGCAGGTTGATTCCTGTAAAGTCTGTTTTCTGGAATTTAATTTGTACACTTTCTTGAAAATTCCCATATCTTTGGTTCTAACAGGAATTCTGGAAATCTGTAAATGTCATTTTGTTCCTCTTGACTTCTGGATTCCATACAACTTTGATTTAAAGTTGTAGGATGATAACTTTCTAAGATGTACCCTTTTTCGCTTTTCATGATTTTTTCTTTGACCAACTTTTGATCGGTTCGGAATTTCTTAATTCTTCTTTTTGGTGTTTGTAGCCTCTGCCTTAGAAATGAAGGAATTCTTTACGTTTTTCATTTATTTTCATTTTCTCATAAGTTATTCATTGTTGAACTTTGTCGATTTTTTGATGGTCAAACCCCCCCCCCCCAATTAATTATATATGTATTTAATTTGGTATCATTATATTATGACACATATCCTTAACCTATTTCCATTATAAAAATTTTAAATTATTATCTAGACAAAATTTTAGTTTTTTGTCTATGCATGTTTTATGCAATAACTATTAAACTATTCGGTTTTATAAATATTTTCTTGTATTTCCTATGCTAACCAGTTATTCTTTATCATAATATGATTTAAATTTTTAAAATTTAACATAGGAAATTGCGTGTGAATAAATTTTGTAACAAGTTGTTGAATCATATTATTTTATCCAGTCTGGACCTGTAATGTCACGTGATCAACTGAGCTATTGTTCTCAGTCGGACCTGTTGGCTCATGTTAGCCAGCTAGTCTCTCATCCCACTTCCCTTACGCTTTGGATGTTTCATTTATTAATGAAATTGACAAAACTTTTATAATTCTACTTTTCTTCATATTAAAAGTACCTTTTTCTGTTCACATTATTAATTATTTATGGATATTACCATTTATTTATGTATTCTTGATATTTATTATGTTTTAACTAAAATTTTATGTTTTACAAAAATATTTGTTTTTGGAACGATTTTGGTGAAAAACCCAAACCGTTTCAGCGCGTCGTCCATGTATTTATGTTTTTAATTGTGTTTTTTAAATGTGAATTAATATGTGTCGTTAAGTGTTTCTATGTGTTTTTATATTTGAAAATGACTGACAAATAGTTGAAACGCGTCATATAAGATGGTGCAAACTACAAGTAAGGATTGTTCGACAGTAACACCTCAATACAAGGTACAGTAGACGCCCTCTAGTTCGGCTTCTGTTGGATCGGCCGGTCCTAAGAGGGTGAGTCTTATCCGTCACGTCGCCTTGAATGTCATGTCACGTTTATCTTTTATCTTGAATGTTTAGTCTACTCCGGCCGTAGAAGTACTGTACAGTAAACTATTTACTGTATGTCAGTTTAGTTTACGGGTGAGCTTGTAATTGGTCGATCGCACTTAACCTGTGACAAACGGTTTGGTTATATGTAGTACGTACTGTACAGTGAGATTGATTGATCTGTAATTTCGTGTGTGAATGTTTTTTGCTATTTAGTATGTAGGACTGTTTTCGGGAGTGAACGTTGAGAGTAAGTGTAAGTTGTACGTGTGCGAGGTAGCTTTGAGAAAAATGTTTTCTAAAATGAGCGAAAAACGTAAACATAAGTTTGTGACAATAGAACAAAAACTCAGTATCCTAGAGCGTCTAGATAAAGTTGAATCAGTCCAAAGCCGCTGCAACAGTTGTCGACGTGATGTTTATGAGAAAATGGCGTGACTATGCTTTCAAAAAAACTCTTAATCAGAAAAAGCAAAAGAAAATAACGGATTTCTTTTAATTTTTATAGGTTATGAGTCAAGTAATACGTGTTGTACAGTAATTTCCTCAAATACATATCTGGTTTGTTTTTACAGTACGTACTGTAATGTTTTTTCTGTTCAGTTTTATCATTAGTACGGTATCGATATTTACTTTTTAATATGTGTTGCAAACATGTATCTATAAGTGGCACAACATGACAATTCAACCAAGAGATGTCAAACTCTTCTCTTTGGTAAGTACATAATGTTGTAAAAATGTTTAAACAACGTCTTTTGTTGATTCTTAAGCATAGGTAATGTATTTAATAGGGATATTTTAAATTTTGATAGTACATCTGGATAGTCCGGCCATTTTGAAGTCCGGCCAGTTGTCCGGTCCCGAAGTGGCCGAACTAGAGGGAGTCTACTGTAATTAAATAGTAATTAATTATTAACAATCCAGTTGGGCTATAAGCAAACATAATGGAATTAACTTTATTATTCTTTCAGTTAGTTGATTTGTAAAGTTCATTTCACGTTCATGGTTTAAGATGTGCTGGTAGTGAAGCTTTGTTCAGTGGTGTTGAATATATCATTACATTTTTTTGTTTTTTTTTTACTAGTACAACTATTTTTTATATTTATATTTACATTTTTGAAGGAGATAGTTTGATTTGATGTATTTTATTTTGTTGCCAAAGAAAGTGTTTTATGAATAGTTATTATATTACTTACTATATTTTTTTTGTATATATATTAATTGTAATATATATATATATATATATATATATATATATATATATATATATATATATATATATTTGAGATCCTATGTATAGCCTACATTTATTGTTAATGAATACGTATGTCCTCTCTGCATAATACTTTAATACTTTGTATATTATTCACAATACATTTGTCTAATTTTTTAAAAATAGTACTTATTTAATAAACAACCTTGTGTTAAGTACAAAAATGGTATTAGTTTTCATTGCTGCCAGTAAAATTATAATTGCAAATTCAAAACTCAAGATTCAATTAATGATCTTGTTATGTAGCTTATAAATATTAATAAATACTCCCTAGTTTGTCTCTTTAGTGGATAAGTAATCAAGTATAATGTAATATCAGTGCAGAAATATTGTAATGCAACAAAACCAATATGTAATTCACAGAGGAGTCACATTGAGTAACTTAAACTTACGGAATAAGAACTAGAATGGATGTCGCCCAACAGTTACTCAACTGTCAGACCAGCATAATATGATGGTTATTGCTGCTCGCTTCGTTATTGGAGAATGACTAACTTTTTTGACTTTCTTTTATCGTTATATTAAAGAATCACTAACAATTTCAGTTGAATTTCATGTTCATAGCTTCTAAATTATTGCTATATGCAATATCCTTGGTTAATATTATATTAATATGATAGAGAAGGTTCAGAAAAGATTTTTGTGTTAGTTGTTCTATAAAAAATTTGGATTTAATAACCCACAAATTTGTGTGATAAGGTATAGGGAATTTTTGAGGGTATTTGAAGTCAATTCTTTGATAGTTAGGAGAAATCTGTTGAAGTTGTGTTTCTTGAGAGGAGTTATGTGTGGCGTGATTGAGGATCCTGAGAGTCTGAGACAAGTATGCTGGTATGTTCCACCTTGCGGGATAAGAATCAGACGACCACTCTACCAGGAGCGCGTTAGAACCAATGCTCATGCGTCGTCGCCGCTGAACTCGACGATTGCTCTATATAATGTAGTCGCTCATAGGGTGGATGTTTCCTGGGGTTTGTCGAGGTTTCAGAATCAGAATTTTCTTCTCCAGAAGTACCATAAATTTCAATTTCAGCTACAAGTTTTTATTTTTACTTGACTTATTACTAATTGAGGAGTTGTATCATTAAGGTAATTAATCCTCTTTGAACTGTGGATCCAAAAATGTACATAAAGTCAACTTTTCATTTTCTCTAAATTTCCAAATCTTTTTTTCATACTACTAGCCAGTTTTTCAACAATATCATTAACGACATTAAAGTAGGGTTGGGGTTGTAATTGCTCACATAGAATGAATAAGCCTTTTGTTAAAACTATAGGCAAACTCCCTGTCAAATATTATTCACAGCTTATAGCTTCAGTGACATCTTCAAATGGCTCCAAAATGTCACATAACTGGTTGGAACCTTCCCATTCTTCCCCTAAAATCACTGGTAATTCTGCATCTATAATGGGCGTAGTAGCTTGAACACTTTCTTTGTGTTCCACAAATCTCTTAATCTCTTAAGCATATAATACACTGAGACTAATAAGCATATAATATCTGGTCGGTATTGACTGTATGAGTCATTTTGGTTGAGACATTAAAATTGAATAACTTTTTCCGCAGACCTTGAACTTTTTTAAAAATGAATAATTCTTTTTTTTTTTTAAATTGTCGAGTCAAAGAGAGTCAAAGCATCTAGAACGACATGGTTTGGAATGTGCATAGCAGCCAATATGATATGGTATTTTTAACAGCCAATAAAACAGGTATTTTTCATAAAAGCACTTGATATATTTGATGCATTATCTGAAACGGCCATGATGACTTTATCATTTAAATCCCATTTCTGTAGAATTCTACCTATTTCATTGGCAAGGTATTGACCGGTATGGCTACCAACCAACAGTGTACAATCTAACAGTACCGACATAAAATGGAAATCATTATTAAAAAAATGTATATTTACAGTAATGTAAGACTCTATATTAAGATAAGACCTACAGTCCGTTATAATACACACACTTTTACTTCCTCTTGGGAATTTTTTTCGTTTTATTTAGACATTCCTGATACCTGTTGTGTAGCATTGTGTTAGAAACTAACTCCCTAGATGGTAAACTTTAAGATGAATTTAATGTATGAACAAACTCTTTAAACCCTTCATCCTCAAGATATATTAAAGGGTTGAAAACCTTTTGTAAATAATTACATAAGAGATTTGACAAGCTTTTTTTTCCATCAGGTCCATGTTTTCGTGGAACAACCACAATAATTTCCTTTTGCTTTCTCTGCTTAATTTCTAATTTTCCAGCTCCCAGCTGAAATATTTATTTGAGAAGAAGAAGAACAGGGTTGATGTTGTTGTGACTGCAAAACGTGTGGTTGTAGATATGGCCCTGGTTGGATGTTAAATGGTAATGAATTTGAAATAAAAGGCTCAACAGAACCATATTTAACCTCTTGCAAGAACTAGAGTTTGACGACAATGATCCAGCAAACTGAATAGGGTAAACTCTTTTTAAATGTGATTTTTTAATTAGAAATTGTAGCCTTATAAGAAATTGAACGATTACATACGTTCATGAAGCATTTTTGTTATCATCTGTTTTGAAATAATTCCAAATTTCACTATTTTTTTGTCCATCTACATACTGATAATACAAAAATGGAATATATAATCTTTGAAATGTATAATATAGTATCTGTTTTTTAAAATTAGTAAACTTGTTTACTTTTCTATTATATATTTGTTTATTATTTACACTTTATTGAACCACAATTATTATAAAGAAACAGTATTCATATGGATTTAACATTTTACATAGTGCACAGTAAAATAACTTTTAAACATAATAACGAAATAAATACTGGTACTGGTTAATTAAGTTGAGAGAAAATGAACACGGACAAAACCTACTATAGGATTAGAAATATTAGAATCAATGTTCAACTCTTACACATTAACTGTTGATGTAGAATGTATGGCTGTTAGCTGTAAGTGAAAATGTGAATGAGCGGTGCAATCAGTGCTGTTATGTTAATTAATGGTTAGTTTGGGAAATACATTGATCAACATCAGCAGATTACACATTTCTTCATCAACAGTGTTTAGCATTGACAGAGGTCAATGTTATCAATTGTTTACTGTTAGTAGACACAGCCCTTAATTATACTAGTTTTTGAAGAGCAATATCCTTTAATAATGCAATATTTGAGGAAATTTTGTTGTCTATTATCTATACTAATTTTTTTTTTCATGAACAATTAAAAACAGACAGTTGTTTGAAGAACTGTTCATCATGAAATCACTACTATTACCTGAATCGCAGTATCCTCCATAAATTGTGTATTTGTGCAGCTCATTTGTCTATAATAAATTGTTTTGCAAACAATTAAAATTAAACGTGTTTATATGACTGTTGAATATGGAGTTACTACTATTATCTGAAGAACAATATCCTCCATTAATCGTGTGAAAGTTAGCTATTTGAAAGTGTGTCCAGATAAACTATGTTGAAAAATAAATCTTTTATTTAAAAGCGCACCTTTCATTTATCAGACAGCCCATGTATGAACTTCCTACACCACAACCTTTAGTTCAAGAGAAGATTGTTGCTATGTTTTAAAAGTCAAGGCTTAGATTACTGAAACACACATAAGCAGTCTACCTCAGTTTGTCACAGTGAAAGAGTTCAAACTTATTTTTATACACATGTTCTACACTCTATTCTCCATATTTACAGGAACATATTTATTAAAATGTAATGTGTCAATTGTAAATAATGGGCATAGTTTAAGCTGTTACAACATAGCAAATACTTGTAAACAATGTACATACTTTAGGCTATTAAGTATTTCGATTTACACTATTGACCGAAGGTTTACACTAATTTAACAACATATCAAACAATGAATTTAGTTAGTATTTCATAAACAAATTTACTTCAACATACCAATCAATTGTAAACTGTAGACACAGTTTAGACTGTTAACCATTTCATAAACAAACATTTATTTACTTTAACAACATACAAAAAAATTGTAAACAGTTGTTGTGATGGTTGAATACATTCCACAAATGTTGACAATCCATTATCATATTTAAAACATAAATACAAAATAATGAAATTATTAATATACTCATTACAATAATTGTTAGTTTATACAGGTTATAATTTACACAGGTCATTTTGATTGATTGATATTAGGAAATCTGGAAGCTTAAGGCCTCCTGCACAGGTTTATTATGATCCTATTAGGCCTACCCAGGCCAACTGATTTCTGCACCTTTAACTAATATCTCCAAGTGCTGAGTATATTACTTCTCAGTTGTAAGCCTTTTATAAGTGTTGTGGATGTATATTTTCTAAATTATATACAAGGTAGTAGGAATTAAGAGTAAAGTTTGACATAAATATATCAATGTTTTTAGGAAAAAGTGTACAATACAATGCTATATAAATTGACTCGCCATTACTTTCAGAATATACACAGCATGCTTTATTGAAGAAAATAAGATTCACAATTTAAATGGTTTGACTTTTATGTAGCACAGTTACCATAGAAATAACACCATTATTTACAAAAGATTTACAAACTTATGATGCATTCAAAAATATATCACACTTTTATATTGCTGTTGAACACAAATTAACAGTGTCCATAAGAGAAGCAAATACAACACAAAAACTGGACCGTACACTAGGCCAGAGTTTCACAGGTTGGGTTTATCTAAATTATTTAGTCTAACTATTAATATATATGTCTTGAAAATAACAATAATGTGGATAAAATATAATGTCTTGGAAATAAAAATAAAATGGGTAATGTCTGCAAAACCTAACAAGTACCACACAATATAAAAACAAACAATTACTGACATAAACATTTGACACTAGTTTGACAACAAACAAATAAACAACTCTGGCAGTAAACTGACCTTTATAACTCTGCCAACACTTGATTTTGTCGAATATCGAATCGAAACTGTGACGTATCGATATATTGAATTTTCATAGTTAAACTAATTTAAAATACAGGACAAATAACTAAGATTTGGTGATATTATACCGTCTTTGGTACAGCTGGTTTAAATGGGTCACAGTTGCGACCTTAACACTGAGAAAGTGCATAAATGGATTGTGTTCGCAACCCATAGCACTTGGAGGGTTAAGAATTTTGTCGCCTATATTGGTATCGTTTTTATTCCCCTATCTGCATAAGTCTCCTTATCCTCTAAAATTTGCATTAATTGACATTTTTGGTAACAATTAGTCTTGGTTTGATTTTATATAGTTTTTTAGATGAATGAGTGAGAAAGTTTGTGCAATGCTTTTGCACCATTTATTAAAATTAGGATAAGTAGGAGAAGTTGAAGGAGATAGTTATTTTATATTGCTAGCTGGTAATTGAAGTGTTATTATTATTATTATTATTATATAACATTATTTTATATAATGTGAAGTAATAATCATACTGCAGTTGTCAACACTACAACTTAAATTGGCTCACATATCAACTTGGTAAATACAAATGCAGTAGATGTGTTGAATAATTCAATATTAGGTATGCGAAATACTTTAGAAACCTAGTGGTTTGTGATGTTGACATTGTTAAGGAAATTGTGGGTTCTCTACATGTAATCATTTGTACTTTCAGAGAAAGAACTAATGATGGTCTTGAAGTCTCTTGTATTTTAAATAAACTGACCAATAAGTTTTTTTGTCATTGTAAAATATCATATAAAAGGGTAAGCAAAAATTCTGTCTTAATTTATCTTATAAATTTTCTGTCACTTTTTTGTCCTCAGAGCTCACTATAGTGATTACAGGCTTGACAATTCCGAAGAGTACTATGTAGATCTACATCTTTCTTCACTAGTCTTGGGTTAAATCCCTTTCACTACTTTCATCTTTCCTATCATGTCTTTCATGACCAAATCATGTTTTTTTCCGACTCTGACACTATTAGAGTATTCGAGGACTAGAAGTCTTTATTTTATACTCTTTCCTCCTGATTTTTTATAAGGTGATGATGACGGAAAGGTTTTTCATCTTTAAACGGTACGGAAAACAGAGGTCAACTCATTAATATAACCCTGTTTGAGTTACACTTTCCTGACGAATTGAAATTAGACCTAAGACCTTCACAAGGAGGTTTTAATTTACTTAATTTTGGCCTCCCCAAGTTTATTGATTTGTGCAGAAAAGTTCTGTTGTACCATGAATTTATATCTAAGAGGAAATCTCATAGCATTCGCTAATGTTAGACTCCAATATCTGAGTTGAACAGTTGTAGCTAGGTGGGTTCAAGTTGAGAAATTGTTACTGTATGACAGTCTGAGAATGCAATGGCATGCTGTCCTTGAAGTTACCAGAAAATGACAGTACTAGAGCCTCTAATCTCTGAGCTACAAACCATAACTTTGTAGTGGCTTATCTATTTAGTGTATAAAAATCAATGATTGAGCTTCAGCTAGATTCATAGATGGTCTAAACTGCATAAACATTCCATTTGTTATAGGCATTTTGCATTTTATTGCTCTCAGCTGCCAGTACGCATAGACTCAGTATTCATTTCCAGCAGCAGCCATGCTTTGGAAAAGTATTTTATAAAAACAAACCTAATAAATGGTCAACAGCATTGTACAAACTTTCTCATATACCTATTCCAAACACTATTATTTGATAGTTTCTATGATCAGTTGTTTAACTATGTTTTCTGTATTGGAGGTAATATTTGTATGGTAAAAGTGTTCTTGTTTACATTAGTAATGTCTGTTGAAGTGTTTTATTGTGTGTTTATGTAGCTTTTGACCCACACCTTCTAGTTATATTATATTTACAATTAATAGGATCATTTTGTAAATCTAGTGTCCTTATTTATGAACATTATGAATGAAATGAGGTTATATTTTTCATTTTTGTAACTTTGTCAAAAAAAAGCATTTCATTTTCAGTAGTTCTTAAACACTTTACTTTGAGTAAACATTCATTGGATGTCTATATTTTTAAATAATTCAGACCTTGAAAAGTTCCCAGGTGAGGAGAATGGTGTATTTCTAATCTAACAGTTCTTGTTGAGTTTCATGAATTAGACCTATGACTTTCTAGTTAATTTAATTATGAATTAGGCTATATACAAAATTCAATTGGTGCTGGGCTATAAATCATTCAGTCATAATTATTTTTCAGCTCGCACCACCTCCTTTAGTGGTTGCAGAACCGCTGTTGCTTAGCGCCTGATACACAATACAAGTAAAGAGATTTCACAAATCACCCTTATGTAAATGATGTTGTAATAAACCTGTTATTCTAATTTTAAATTTTGTGGGAATTAATGCTAATGATGATTGCTGTTATTATGACAAAAATAAACAAGAATACCTAAATGTATCAAGGCCAGAAGTTGTACAGTTATATAATAAGAATATCGGTGAAGTAGCCACCTTAGATTTTCTAATTGTATGTACTGTATATATTAACTTTAAGAACGATTCTCATGCAATAGACTTGGCCATTGCTAATGCACGACTAGAGTACAAGAAACATGGAACTTTTCTTGGTTTATTAAAAAAAATAAGTGATGGATTCAATCATTTTTGTGCATGAAGTAGTAGAGGGTCTTATTTTAGCTGGAGAGACAATTCCAAGCAAAAAACAAGGAAGTGCAAGTACTACTCAAATGGGGGACATGGTCATTCGGCCATCCGAGAATATATGATCATGTTGGGCAATTTCTTGGTGTAGATAAGTTGGTAGAGAAAGAAGTAACAAAATGCATAAACAAGAACTGTGTAATATGCATATTTTGAATTTTTGAATATAAGATGAAACTCGCGGTAAAAGTCATGCGTGGTGTTTCATTGGATCAAAAGCAAACGAAAGAGCTAATAATGTTAAGCGAAAATGGTCTTTATTGCTGTTTCTAGAATGACGAGATGGATTAAAGTAGATTTCCAAAAATGTATTTATAATAATGTGTAGTCTTAAGATTAACTTAGTATTTGAGTGAAATAGTGTGTAAATGAAGTACATTTGTTTGTTACTATGTGATTATGGGTTTGAGGCTATAATCACGTGATAGGTGTGTGATATTCGGAACTGCAAGCGTGCGTGGAGTTAGTTGGAAAGGAACATCTGAAAGAGACAGTCATACTGGTAAATGTAATAAGTATTTTTTGAGAACAATGTAGTTATATAAAAATGTCTTTTTAGTGCATCATCAATGCAGATAGGGAATAGTTTAAAAAACAAAGTGAATAAACTATAGAGTTTAGAAGTGATCATTATCAGAGACAGGCGTGTTTTCTTTTGTAACTCGGAAAATGTGCTTTGTGCTAAAAGGTGAAAACGAGTAATGACAAAGAAAAACAATAATAAAAACAGTTGTAGTTGTTTGTGAAAAGCGTGGAAAGTGGGATCAGAGATGGACAGACATATTTTCGATTGTGAAGCAATTAGTCGTTTGAGAGTGCACACAGAGCACATGGCGTGAATTGAACTTTGTTCGTTATATAGACAATTTTAAACAATATTGTAATTTGAAAGACTCTGAACCTCAACCTTCAGGACGAGAACTGCACGTTACAACCGAAGTCTACTTTGGGAAATACTGCAATGTGGTAACACAGATAACAGACAATATTATTTTGTTTTCTTTCTACAAATATATTAATGATAAAATTTTTAAATGTGATTGAGATAGATTAGGATTTTGTTAAACAAGTAAATTTAAAATAATGTTGTAAGTATTTTAAGAATATCTAAACTAAAATTTTAATAGAAAATTTCTAACTTAACGAAGCATAATAACTTTATATGAGACAAAGCATATATCATTATTGTACAATATGAGACAAAGATGCTCACATAAATAATAATAATAATAATAATAATTAATTAAAGTTGCAACTAATTTTAAAGTAGAATCATTTACTAAAAAACTTTGTCTCTTCTAGACAAAATAATTTTAAATTTGAACATAATATAATTGCAAATGACAAGTTTAGGTATGTGTTCAGTTTTAGAAAAATAAAAGGACTTCTTATTTACCACTATACCATTTGGGAGTACACTTTTAAAAGTATCTACGACCCTGAGAATTTTTTAGTAAATAATAATAAATTTTTTTTTACTTTTCAAAATTGGTAAGCTAACGCTTCCTGGCGCCCATAATGCTGTGCAAATCATTTTATTTTAAACTAAATTTAATAAAGTAACTTCACCTCGTTTTTTATATTATTTCAATTGGCGCCCAATGTGGGGCAATTAGTTAATAAAGTAACCTCATCGGTTTTTTATATTCTTCAACTGTAATAAATAAAATCTTATTTATTGCATGAAATAAAAATAATCTATGCCTCATGAGTGAAAGAAATAGTTTCTTGTTGTTGTACAGTTTCATGACAACTTTATTATTCTGTATTATTATTATTATATTTACTGAAAATTATACATATTCTTATTGAAAAAAGTGTATTTTTTAATTAATAAGAATTTTTCATTGAAAATCATGTATATATACATTTTAAATTAATCATGTGTAAATCTTTAATTAAGTGCGATTCTCAGCTAAAACAAGAGTATACTAATGTCTACTTAAGGTTTGAAAATAGGTAAAACCATACCAATCACCAGTCACAGTGTCCACATAAATAGACATGCTGTATTTAGGCCTTTGGGGGTGGGTCCTAATGCTGTTAAAAATCATCTCTAATTACTTCATACATTATAACTTTATAAATATAACAACATTTAAATAAAATTTATTTTTGAAAATTCATGGGTTAATAGATTTGGATATAATTTTTTTTTTTTTAAGTATTTTAAGTACCTATTACAAAACGGAGCTGTACAGTATTTTTCGAATGATTTTGATTTAACATGGGGCGCCGCTTAAGATAGCCTGCTCCTTATATCAACCTAATACTTGGTTGGGTACCTTCAGATTATATATTATGTCAACATGGATTATTATAATGGGAAGGATTAGGTTAGACTGTTAGTCAACCTAATCTAACCCCCTCCTACAACATACCCCATGTTGGCAGATAACCCAAAAGTATTATGATTGTTCCTATCATGATAACTAACCCTAGGCCTAAACATGTTAATAAATTCAATGTTTAGGCTACCTACTTACTTACTGGATCCCCTTCTCCGTAGTCATGTGAGACCAGGGAATTGTCATCTTCTTCTTGTATATGTGTGTGTAAAGTAGTTGTGAGGTAAAAATTGTTTACATTCTGTAAACTTCTTAGGCCAACTTGGGCTAAACGTATTAGGAATAATTAATTGTCACACAATACTAACTAAAATATGTAAAAAGTAACAAAATTGAATAACTAAAAACCATAAGATATTGGTAAACGTACCTCGCCTTCTTGGCTACATTTCATTTCCACATTTCTGGGAATTGCCTTCTATTCTAGGCATGTTTGGTGTTGTAGGGACTACAAAGTTATTTTCATCCTTGCTGACCACAACCTCTTCTTCTTCTTCTTCGACATTAATTTTTCTAATAACTATAACAAACTACAAAAGAAAACCAACACAGAACTGTGTACAATAACAGTGAGGTTAACCTTAATACAACCAGTGTTTATGTTTGTCTTCCCAGTTCCCTTCCAATCAAAACAAACCACAGACTGTCAACAACAAAATTAAAATGATTTACAGAATACTAAATAAGTCCCACAGAGTAGGCAAATCTAAATAAAATCAAAATCAATATTAGGGCAACACTTAAAACATGGAACTAACGGGTTTGCATCTGTTTGTATCAAGCAGCCATTTAAATGCTTGGGATTTAACACTTTTAACAGCTTTTGAAACTGAAAACATGGTAGTTGGATTTAACGAGTTTTGCATCTGCAGCTTGAAGGATTTAACAGGTTTTGGAAATTGGTATGTATTTCAATGTGTATTTTAGCACAGATATAACAGGTTTTGCATTTTTATATTGACTTGAAATACGTAGCTATCAACGTGGCGTTTCCATAGCAACTAAAATATCAATTTCGAAAAAAATAAATAGATTTAACAGCTTTTGTCACTGGCCTACTCACTTAAACTATACTGGATAAATAATAGTGCAAATATTTGCAACACTGGATTGCAATCTAGAAGAAACTAGGGCATGCTGGCTTCTGAAACACAAATTCCATTTATTGCAATGAGATTTAGTTATTTACTTGATTGCAAATCATTCACAGAGTTGCTCATAGATAGCGTTGTATATTGTTTCATCAGTTTCTAATTTATAATTAAATATAACAATACATAATACATTATATTTTGCCGTTTATTATATATTTCTTATTGTAAATTTATATATCATGTATTTAATTAGTGAAATTTGTATTTATATATTTTAATTCCAAGTAAAACACATTAATAACTGCACACTCTCATTAGAATAACTCATTAGTTTAATATACAGGCGTCAAAGGTGGTTTATAGTGTGGAGGCAGTGGGCAGTATATTGGTAAAACTCAATATACTTTCCTCTGCTTCACTATTAACATTTCAAAACAAAGGGTGCACAACAGCGCCTTGAGCCAAGCTGTCGCCACAAAGACGCTGTTGCCGGGTGGAGTGTAATAACTCACTTTGTATACATTAGTATTATATATTCGCTTAATCCGATAACTTATCTTGATAACAAATTATTCTCTTAATATATAAAATAAAATTACATTTTACTTTATTTTGGTATACAGAAATGAATTACATTTAATAATTTTCTTATAATATCATTTCCTTATAAATAATTACGTATTACATTGTTTATTTTAGTGAAAGGAGCTTTATTCTACCATAAGTAGTAACTGAATTTTTTATGTGAATTTATCTTTTCCACTCATCTCACCTCCAGAATCGATTAATTTCATTTCATCTTGTTATATTTTAAATATGCATCATTCTGTGTTGACTTTATTAATAAGATATTTTAATTAGTAGGCTTGTAAATATCCAGCTTATTGTGGTGGTCAGTTGGGCTGTATATATAATGTTTAAAAAAACCGGATGTTTAGAGTAAATCACGTCCTGTGCCATAAATACCCAAATTTGTGATAACTAAACATCAGTATTATTTCATAGCATATTTAAACTTGTCTTTATAGAGTTTGATGAAAGAATTAATGTTCATTTAACCTAAACAAAACAATAAGAAAGTTAAACAAAAAACGAAAACATTTATTAAAGAATGTAAAAAAGATTTTTATTTATATTTTTATGTATTTAGCAACTTTTATTTGTCATATATATATGTAACGAATGGTTACAAAATTACACAACTGATTAAAAATCAATTTATTTTCTCGTTGTTTAAAGGAAAAAACCTTAGGTCATCATCGCGTTATACGAAATGGAAGAAAAGAGCATAAAATAAAGCCTCCTAGCCGTCAAATACTCTATTAACATCATGGTCGGAAAAGAACATAAGTAGTTCAAGAGAGATGTGATAGAAAGGAAACTAACCCAAGACTAGATGCAAAAAGGTGTAGATTCTAGGGATGCATTGATACAAGATTTAAAGCTATATATACAATAAAATTAATTTAAATTCAAAACTAAACCGAACATTAAAAAGGAAAATTAAAATTAATAAATAATAGGTAAAATTAGTTAAAATATAAATAAAATCTGATCAAAATTAACAAAAATAATTTCGAAAAATTTAATAAAAAACCAAGAAGAGGTTTTTGAAAGAAGGAAGGTATCATATTACTACAAGAATTTTTTCAATGTTCTGTATTCATTGTCTATTTTTTGCTTATTTTCCATACTAGTAGTAAAATTAAAATACTGTTACGAAGATGTCTTTTAAACACGTTTTAAGGAGTTTATTTCACAACAAACAGTTTCGCTTTCTTTATGGGGTAAACACGTTTTTGCCCCTTTTAAAAGGAGGACCTCAATTTTTTCAAATAGCAACACCCATAGTGTGACATCATTTTGAAGGGCATAAAAAAAGAAAAATTTTAGTGCCATAGTCTCTACGACATTTCTACTAACCGGAATTATGGGGAGTAAAAGCAAAATTTTGAGTGTTTTCTATTTGTCATGGATATTAATGAACCAAAAAAAATACTGATTATTTTTTTAACTGCGGAGTTATTTAACTAAGTGAACACAATTTTTCCTATTTTAGCGAAACGGTCTTAATTTTTGAAGGGGGAGTCAATGGGGCAATTCCCCCCTCCCATCTTGTTACACATTTCAAAGGAAATTGTAAGAAAAAAATTTTGAAGTATTAAAAAAGACCCCATGACTACTTTGGTTGAAATAATTACCAAAATTAAAAATAATTTGTACATTTATTTTATACGTCTTCATTTTCCTCAGACAATTCTCTTAAAAATGATATGTCACGTGATGGGGAGGGGGGATAACCCCATTGGTCCCTCCTTCAAAAATTTGGGTCTTTTGCTAAAATAGGAAGAATATATAAAAGTGTGTTAATTTAATAAAATAAGTCCAATGATACAAAATTTACTCGTTAATTTGTTTTTGTTTATTTATATGCATGACAAATAGAAAATGCTCTAAAGCCAGGCATGTGAAAAATCACTTTTTTGGTTTCTTGAGGTCGTCAAACGCGAAGAACAGTCAAAAAGTAGAAGTAGAATTTTTTTACGATTACCAAACTGAAACACAAATTCCATTTATTGCAATGAGATTTAGTTATTTACTTGATTGCAAATCATTCACAGAGTTGCTCATAGATAGCGTTGTATATTGTTTCGTCAGTTTCTAATTTATAATTAAATATAACAATACATAATACATTATATTTTGCCGTTTATTATATATTTCTTATTGTAAATTTATATATAATGTATTTAATTAGTGAAATTTGTATTTATATATTTTAATTCCAAGTAAAACACATTAATAACTGGACTCTCTCATAAGAATAATATATTAGTTTAATATACAGGTGTCAAAGGTGGTTTATAGTCTGGAGGCAGTGGGCAGTATATTGGTAAAACTCAATATACTTAACTCTGCTTCCGTATTATTGTTTCAAAACAAAGGTGCACTTTCGATTTGAGCCCGACTCAACACGATTTTCCAAGGCTGGTCCAATTTTACGAACTCGGGACGGTTTTCAGAGTAGGTCTTGCTTTTACGAGCCTGGCTTTGTTTCTCAACAAGGCGTAAACTGATGGAATAATACTGCAATAAACATGATAAAACGTGAACTAATAAAAGAAAGAAAAAACAGTCAAAATGATATCAGAAACGGATAAGATTGATATCGAAAATGAAACGATTTACACGAATATGATTTTTTATTAACACGTGTATTGTTAGTTGTTAAAGTTATAACAGGAAGTTACCAGGAGAAAGGAAGTAAAGTTGCCTTAGTGGTGCCCCCACTTGTCAGATTCAAATGTGACTTAAATGTCAATGCTCATTACTGAAGACATAGGGAAACCAAAATGTTAACATTTTATAATAGATTTATAACAACAGCCAAATAAGAAAATCCGATTTCAAAATTATAACAGAGAGAGAGCAGACAAGGTTTAAAACAGAGCGTCAAAGGTCCAATGCATCTAGCTGATAATATACTAAACCAAGTTTAGTGCAACACCGCGGTGGTGGGAAAACTAATTGACTTGAACATGTTTGCTGTACTTCCCATTTATATATCTTATTGCCACAAACACTTACAATTTTCTCGCACATATTATTTAGTATAAAGAAAAGAAAAAATAATACATTTATGAAATTATAAATTTTTAATGTTGATACGAGAAAGACCCCCCCCCCCCACACCAGTCGAAAATAGTGAATCTCTATTCATCGTTTCCCCCCCATTCATCGTTCAGATTTTGCGGTCGAGATTGGAAACCAATTTAAACAATGCATATTTTTACCGAATTCAACCATCCGATAATGATGGTTTTCCCAGATCAACCTTTCAAAAATATAAGTCCAGCAGAAAACTTTCCCGTTTTAATAGTTTTGTAAATAAAATCCCAAATAACGAAAATACAATCGCAAAGTTATAAATTTTAAGTAAACAACCTAGTTCAATTGTTTTCTATTGTAAGTACAGTATTTACATTAACAAAATGCCTGGCTATTCAACCAAACATTCGCTGCTAATCTCGAATTCACGGAAACTAGAGAGACACATTGTCTTTTGTCTAGATAACTTGCTTGAGTTGTAAGTCAAACCGCGCATGACACCAATCAGTTCTAGGCCTAAGTTTGATTCATATAATTCATATTCATTTCCACATGCACACAGACAGCAGTTCACAATAACAAGTAAGCGGCGATACCATAGAATTTTTCGTTTATCGTAATAATATAATGTCATAATGTCCCGTAAAATTAAATGAATTATACGACGAAATACACTACTATACTGATTTTGAGTTGGCTCCTTCCAAAGGTCTGCATTGTTTACTTGTAAAGAAGACAATTAATTATTAGTAAGATAAGGCAGAGTTTAATCTAGAGCTCAGTTAGTTCTGTGACCGATATTCCCATAATTTTTGGAGGGTTTTATTTTAACTGGCGATAGTTATAGCCTTTCTAAAAACATAGGACTACCCACAGTTATACTTTAGGCTATAGGCCCTACGCACAGATTTTTATAAAGTGTAAGACATTAAAGCAAAATAACGTTGGGTTCCCAGTTTTGACAATCCGCGAAGATTTTCGATTTCGAATAAGAAAATTACAGCAATTATGAAAAAAAAAAAAAAGTTTTCTCAGTGATTTTATTATTTTTTAAAATAATTATATCAGAATTAATTCTACTATTATTAAAGTCAGATGTAAACTGTACTTTCACCTACTACTGGAAACTAAAATGTGTGTAAATTTGTCTATTGAGGAGCATAGATCTGATAACAAATTAATACAAACACCTGTTCAAGGCGAACTAGTTCTCCCACCTCATTTATACTAGGCTTAATGCAAGTCATTGTGTTAATCTTTGTTAATTGTGTTATTAAATATTTAAATTTTGCATAAAATAGTTAACTGAAATTCGCACTCGGTAAGTTAACATATTCGTGAATAATATTACTCTTATTTACAAAACCAGAAATTTTTTCTTTCGCTCCATTTTTTTTTTTCTTGATCTGAACTATCTTTATCTACAAATCCATAATTAATGTTCTGTAATAAAATATGTATTTGTTATAAAGTGTGTGAATGAAATGAGTTTGTATAATTTCACACCAAAGGAAGTTTGTATATACTATGGTTCGATCGAGTGTCTATTTCCCGTCAATTACAGCTACTTCGCCTTTCCCACTATTCTGGTTTCTCCTTATTGCTCATTCCAAAATAAAAGATCGATATTATACTGATTATTATTCAACGTAAAACTTATCGGATGGTTTAAAACACTTGAGCTCGTTAAAAGGCTTGACAGAAGTTCGAGTTTGTTAATTAAAAGCTCTAGTTCGTTAAAACTCGACCTCGATTTAAGCTAGAGCTCGATAAAAAACTCGAGTTCGGTTTAAGGAATCAGTGGTTAAGGACATCTAGAGAAGGGAAAGGAACCTTATTTATAGCTAGCCGACAGTGGCGGCGATAAGAACCCGCGGCCCCCCCGCAAGTTTGTTCAACAAATTTAGGAGTAAATTTTGTATCAATGGACTTATTTTATTAAATTTAACAAACTTTTATATATTCTTCCTATTTTAGCAAAACGACCCAAATTTTTGAAGGAGGGACCAATGGGGCAATTCCCCCCTCCCATCTTGTTACACATTTCAAAGGAAATTGTAAGAAAAAACTAATGAAGTCTTAAAAGAGACCCCATGGCTATTTTGGTTGATATAATTACCAAAATTAAAAATAATTTGTACATTTATTTTATACGTCTTCATTTTCCTCAGACAATTCTCTTAAAAATGATATGTCACCTGATGGGGAGGGGGGATAACCCCATTGGTCCCTCCTTCAAAATTTTGGGTCGTTTTGCTAAAATAGGAAGAATATATAAAAGTGTGTTAATTTAATAAAATAAGTCCAATGATACAAAATTTACTCGTTAATTTGTTTTTGTTTATTTATATGCATGACAAATAGAAAATGCTCTAAAGCCAGGCATGTGAAAAATCACTTTTTTGGTTTCTTGAGGTCGTCAAACGCGAAGAACAGTCAAAAAGTAGAAGTAGAATTTTTTTACGATTACCAAACTGAAACACAAATTCCATTTATTGCAATGAGATTTAGTTATTTACTTGATTGCAAATCATTCACAGAGTTGCTCATAGATAGCGTTGTATATTGTTTCATCAGTTTCTATTTTATAATTAATTATAACAATACATAATACATATATTTTGCCGTTTATTATATATTTCTTTATTGTAAATTTATATATAATGTATTCAATTTGTGAAATTGATATTTATATATTTGAATTCCAAGTAAAACACATTAATAACTGGACTCTCTCATAAGAATAATATATTAGTTTAATATACAGGTGTCAAAGGTGGTTTATAGTCTGGAGGCAGTGGGCAGTACATTGGTAAAACCCAATAAACATTCCACTGCTTCTAATAATATTAATTTCAAAGCAAAGGTTATGCTACACCACAGCACCTTGAATCAAGCTGTTGCCACCAGGACGCAAATGCCGGGTGATGTGTGCTAATGACTACAATATGTATTATATAAAATAACTATATAACTGATCATATTGAAATTTTCACAAAATGTTCATAGGACAATTACAAACCAAAATTTCAAGTGGTTGAGATCCTTTATCTATATTATATTGAATTAGTATTAAAAACTTGACAAACCTAAAATGTTTTCATTTCCCATCTAATGCTCCACTGTTTACATATATTTTCTTTTGTAAATCACAAAACTTGTTGTTTAATTCACAAAACTTACAGAACAATGATTATGGATTTGTAGATAAAGATAGTTCAGATCAAGAAAAAAAAAATGGAGCGAAAGAAAAAATTTCTGGTTTTGTAAATAAGAGTAATATTATTCACGAATATGTTAACTTACCAAGTGCGAATTTCAGTTAACTATTTTATGCAAAATTTAAATATTTAATAACACAATTAACAAAGATTAACACAATGACTTGCATTAAGCCTAGTATAAATGAGGTGGGAGAACTAGTTCGCCTTGAACAGGTGTTTGTATTAATTTGTTATCAGATCTATGCTCCTCAATAGACAAATTTACACACATTTTAGTTTCCAGTAGTAGGTGAAAGTACAGTTTACATCTGACTTTAATAATAGTAGAATTAATTCTGATATAATTATTAAAAAAAAAAAAAAAATCACTGAGAAAACTATTTTTTTTCATAATTGCTGTAATTTTCTTCTTATTCGAAATCGAAAATCTTCGCGGATTGTCAAAACTGGGAACCCAACGTTATTTTGCTTTAATGTCTTACACTTTATAAAAATCTGTGCATAGGGCCTATAGCTTAGAGTATAACTGTGGGTAGTCTTATGTTTTTAGAAAGGCTATAACAGAAACATATTAAGTTTCTTCTTAAACTTTGAAAAAATGAACTTGCTGCAATGGATGCTGAGCATTGCCAGGCCATTCAGTTTTGTCTATAACAATAAAAATAACATATTGATGAAAATAATTTGTTTCTGTGTTAAAGTATTCAGTATTGTGTTATTAAAAAATCTTTGCTTAAGACAGGGAAAAAGAAACAGTTCCTAATTCAAATTTAGGCTATAACAGTAATTGTGTATTTTTAAAAATCAATTGTCGAGACAAGTCATACAACTACAAATTTCTCATTGAAATTGAATTTTTTTTCTATATTATGCATAGTCCTGTATCTGTAGGTAGTAATAGAAGTAGAAAAAAACTTTAATTGTGTGAGTACAGACTACAATATTCGAATACTGAAAAAATAATATAGCGGCTACCGGTACGATCAGCAATTCAGCAAGAAAGTCAGAGAATCTTGTGATTGGATAGCCACTAAAATATTTTATTTAAAAAAATATAACTTTGGTTTATGTTCACTTTACCTGTCCAATTGAGTTCCGCAAGTAAGTTTTCATTCTTTTCAGGGAAGAAAATGATCTCTCAGACGTTGCTGTTGACACTGGCATAGTTGCAAGAATTTCTAGGAGACAGTGAATGTTTGAATATATTTCCTCATCATAGATTCTTATTGGACTTATAGCACAACTAGGCCGTGGATTTAAATTTTTTCATTTTCTCCCTCCATATATCCAATTCAGTCATGATATCTGAGATGGTGTTTGACAAATCCTCCCCATAGAATTCACAAGTATTTCTAAAAGAATGCATTGTTTCTGGATCATCTGTATTTTCTGGAAAAAGAGCTTGAAATCCAGACAGAGCATATTTGTGATTTGTGAATCTGGTCTTAACCTGCATGATAAATGAATCAAGGTATACTGTATTCAAGTATGTATACTGTAATTCTGAAGTATCTTTCTGGGTTGGAATGAAGCTGATTTGGTCTGTTTGTTTGTCTTCTTGAGATTCAGAGTTCAATTACTGATATACCAAGCCTACTGCAAACTTTTTCAATAGATGTGAAAATCTCTTTAAATGTCACTTCGGTATTTTCACGTAGCTTTTCCATCTTTTTAACCATTCTTTCAGTGGTCTCCATGGGTTCTTTCTAACAAATTTCAATCTTTTGCAGTGTTTTGCTTAAAATCCTTCCCATTGAATACAATTTTTCAATGACGAAAAGTGAAACTAAAAACTCACATTGAAAGATGGAGCTTTGTAAGCCAAAGGCATCCCTTGATGAATCTTCATCATCCCATTGCAATATTTCTGTCAAAGCTTTGATTACAGGATCTAGAGGTTCAATAAAGTCACTGACTGCATCAAAATGTTCCACCCATCTGATTTAGCATAGGCGTTTTGAGCTTCTGGCATGGTAATTTTCCTCCATTTCTTCGATACATTTTGAGAGTATACCTTTCCTTTTTGGCATGTTGAAGAAACTGTTGACCCTTGATAGGATGCCAATACTATTCCGAATTGCTTGGGCTTCACTGCTTTTCGTTATGGCCACCAATCCTAGAGAGTATGCTGAGCAATGGACGAACAAGGCTTTAGGCTGTTTTTCTTTTATAATTGATTGGTCCCTGATATATTTTCCAGACATTGAGGATGTCCCGTCATATCCTTGACTAATCCTTGTTTTCCAATGTCTAACCCTAATTTGGTTGTTTTCCATAATTGAAGTGGCAAGTCCTTTTCCAGTTACATCGTATATGGCAAAAATTGAAGGAAATCTTCCCTTAAAACCGTCTAATCTTTATCTACATATCTAATCTAATACAAAGAGACATCAGTTCAGTACCACTAATATCTGCTGTCTCGTCGGCCAAAACTGAAAAGAATTTTGCATTTTTTACTCTACTAACAACTTTATTGAGTAAGGCAGAGTTGATTGCTTCAATAATTTCATTCTGAATCGAGGGGCTGGTATATTTATTTCTAAATCCTTCAGATTCCATTGCATGTTTTAAGTTGGTGTCTCTGAGAGCTCTATATCGAATCAGCAAACGAAAATTGCCTTTGTTTCTGGAAACTCCTATGTCAATATGAATTTTACCTGCATCTCTGTATCTGTGCAGAGATAATTCTTGTTTTCCACAGGTACCATGTTACTTCTGTTCACCATAACCATTTTTAATCATTCTTTAACTATCAACATTTCAATTGATTGGTCAGCAGACTTCAATAAGAGTTCATCAGCGTAACAGACACAGTGTGTCTTGGAATGGTAGTCAAAAGCACTGACAGTTTTTTTCCAGTTCTTAATTTTTTTTGCATAAGGAACTAAGTTGCTGTGATGAACCTTGCTCAGCATCATGTTTTGAAAATACTACACAGTCCTTACAGTAAGCGCCGTCTTCCTCTTTGAAATAAAACAACCATGTCCACCTAATAAGCCAAGCAAACTGAAATTTTAATTTTTTCCCTTTCTCTTCTGACCGTTTCGACATGGGAAATACATGATTATGTTCTGGTACCCATACATTCTTTAGAAAATCATGAATCTCATTTTCTTTTAGAACTCTGTTGACAAAATGAAAGACATCATATTAATTAAAGTTTTGAGTTTCAGTTGAAGTGCTAGAAGCTTGGTCCATGTCAGATAAATTTTGTAAATGCGAGCCAGACATTTTGGGACTATCGTTATTTTGGTCATGTTTTTTAACATTGAAAGATACAGGCTGTGTACTGTCCTCAGTAGCTCAGCGTTTGCAAAAAAAAACTGTGAAAATGAAGCTTGTCTTTTCACAGACTGCATTTCTTCTGAAATAAACAAAAACACTTCTTCTTCAAGCCAGTTCAGAGTGTAACATATAGAGCTAGGATATATATATATATATATATATATATATATATATATATATATATCTTATCTATAAAATATGATTAACTATGCATTTGTGTATAGGTTTGAAGTCAACCCTTTTTTATTCAAATATTTAAGTTTAAATATTGAAATTGATCACTCAATTTCATAATGACGCCTGTTCTCAGATGTTCTTCTATTAAAAAAAAAATCCATGAAATTCTTTTCAAAATGCATGAACCTTAATCCAAACTCAAAAACAAAGTTTAATATAAGTTAAAGTCAGACCCACCGAAAACACATAAAACCAAAATTTATAGCAGTATGCTTTAGCTTCACTTCTATCTAAATCTAACAAAACCTTAGATTTAAAATATATAAAAAATCTATAACTAAAATCGCAGTATTATTTTGTAGCCTATCTATATTACTCAACCAGGCACCAAATAAGATTGAATAGCCAAAATTTAGATTTACAACATACTGCTATTTTATATAAATGATTTCATTCAAATAAAAAACATTCTAATGTTGTAAAGGCTTACAACCATTTTTAAAACAATGGGATTATAATACATGTTAACTTAGTTACCAAATTTTAAATGATTTGTTGAAATACAATCAAAACTGAAATTTAAAAGATCAGATTCAAGGTGAAAGGAAAAAAGAATAAAATAGTTAAGTTAATACGACAGTTAAACGCTACAGCAGAAATATTGTCAACTGTTTTCATTGTCAAACAGGACAGACAAAAACATAGACTATAAAATAATCCTTACCTTTTACAACAAACAAGTGAGAAAAGGGTCACTATATCACTATATCATAGGAAATGGCAAAGGCGGCGCACTGTAAACATTTCACAATCTTCGCTTTCAGTTCAACATTATAACCAAACAACGATAATGGCTGATCGGTAACTGTAGAATGAGGACGAGTTGTTTGTTTTGTAGTTGACCAAAGGCAGGCTGACCTTGAACTCGCCGACTACAGTTGAGCCTTGGCGAAAGCTAATGAACGTCTATGAAGCTATAAAAGAGACAGAGCTCGAGCACATCCGAAGCAAAAAAAACTACTACAGTGTGCAAAGCAACCCAGTTTAAAACTATTTTTATAACTTGTGCAATTCAGCTCTTTAATTTTAATAGCTCCTTAATTTTAATTCAGTAGATTTCATCATGTATTGCTTCGCTCCTATTCGCAATATTTATTTCCTATTTTTAATGTTTTTAGTTTTTTATACATTTTGGGGGTCAAGATCCCCTGGACACCCCTTATCTATGCCACTGAGTAACATCAATAAAAACAGATGATTGCAACTATCAGTCGCTTGGTTTTGCCTTTTCTATCTATGTTAATTTCCTAGCAACAATCATTCAAATGGTGTATACATTTTTTTTGAGACACCTCTATTATATGCAGTCTTTAGCTTAAAGTAATTGAGTAATAATAATATTATTCAAAAACTTATCTACTTGACTAATCAAAATTATTTTCTTACATAAATATATATATATATATATATATATACATACCATGTTCTGCTTTAAAAATGACTTACTAATTAACAATATTAAAACATTTGTCTTTTTTGTACCAGCACATAATGTAGATATAGAAAAAAAAATTTACTCTTGTCAGAAAACTTAATTATAGATACAAATACAAAATATGTCCTTTATAATTGGTAATATTAGATTAGGGGAAGTGCATCAATAAGTGACTAAAATAGCTTTGTCATTGTACAATTTCTTCTTTCAGGCCATTTCCGGTGGGGATGTTTAGAAACCCTAAACTTTGTGAATCTTTGTCGGGGTACCCTGGTATGTATATCTCAATTCATTTTTGGGATAAGGATGAGGGTGGTTTTGGAAAACCCTTTGGGTACTTCTGAGATGCTTGTTAGTTTCTTATAATAACATTTAAAATTCAGTACATTAGTTGTCTGATATCCCAACATAGTCTTCCAAGATATTTTATTGCAAACAGACTATGCCTCCCTTTTTTTACCATCCTCTACTCTTCTAACATTTGAGTATAATAACCCCATCATGGCTGCAATGCAACTGATCATCCATCTAATAAGATTTTAGTAACAGTGGTGATATCCTACAGTCAGAATGCTTTACAATTTATAATTCCCTAAAATTTTATATTTAATCCATTAACCCAGGGTGTTTAATAGTTAGGATATCAGTAAGGTTCCTAAGAGTTATATAAGTTACCTTTATACCCGATGTTAACCCTGTAGAATATATTTTATTATTTTATTTAAAAAGGCTACATATTAAAATTTATTTGTAAATCATAAAAATAAACAATGAAAGCCAATTTGTGGTTGGATTATTTATATACTTATTTTACCTTACCTTAACCATTAGTGTTACAAACCTAGCTGGGTCTTGGCCTAATTTAAGATTCACCTCTACACATGTCTCTCACCGCCGAGTTTCCTCCATCTTCTCACACTGACAGCCCTCAAATCCTCCTTCACGTCCTATAACCATCTCTTCCAAGGTCTCCCAACTCTTCTCTTCTCCCTGGCTTACATGAGTAAACCCTCTTCACTGTCCATGTATCCTCCATCGTTTCCATATGTCCCAACCACCTCAACTTCCTCGCTTTTAAGTGGAGTACTATATTGGTTTCTTTATACATATTTGGTAGTTCTAAGTCGGTCATGAGTCTCCACACATCATACTCAGAGACTGGTCAAAAGATCTTTTTCAATATAATTTGCTCCCTAGTATAAAATTTGATGTCACTTTCCTTGGTCAAAGTCCAAGTTTCTCCACCATACTTACCAATAGGTTTTAATATTAATTTATAAATCTTTATATTAGTCTAGAGGGCAGAAACTTTAATAAAGCAAATTAATAAAATATATATTACTTGCTGTTAGTCATGAACTTATTTCGTATTGGTATCATTTCTTTCTGTCAGCACAGCTCCCAAATATTTAAACGCTGATACTTTATCTATATCATGGTTATCGACTTGTAACTCTAAGATATTTTGATACCTTTGCTCATTGCTAGTAGTGATTATTTACCTGGTCTTACTTTCATATACATTATTTATGTACACTCTCTTTAAATAAATTATTTAATTATCAACTTTGTATTTTAATATTTATTAACCAATCACTTATTTTACCTTTGTGTCTTACCGCTCATATCCCAAACCTTTATCCTTCTAACTCTAATCTGATGCCTTTAATTTACAAATATACTTGGTACTTAACAATATACTATAAATACTGTGGTATCACAAATAATACAAGCAAGAATTCTAAAAATGCATTTTCTTTATTTTTTTCAGCTTTGAGATGTTAACTACAAAAGAAGAACTACTACCAGCAAATCTTTTATTTTATAAAATAACCGGGTTTTGGACAACTGTAGCTACCAACTCCAAATCTTATAAAAGATGCCCTTATTATTTTTCTCACCTTACTATTCTATTTGGATTTTACTTTACTTTCATCATTGTGCTAATGTACGATGGAATCATCCATACTTATGATATAGTTCCATTAATAAATAAAGTCGCCATCCTCATTACAACTATTGAAGCAGCTTTGAAAACTATTTACATCTATAACAAACGTGAAAATGTAAAGCGTCTTTACCCAATATTTAAAACTGATTTCCTATTGTGTAAACGCTTTAATGAAACTGAAAGTAACTTCTTTCTAAGAAAAGCTGCAAGATCTATGAACTTTTGGGGAAGTTTATTAGTAGTTGCAATACTGTGTACAGGTGGCGCTTGGACTTTTTATCCTCTCATATCAGTTTTCTTTACTGATTTATCAAATCTAAAAATGTATCCAACTTGGTATCCCGTTGATGTATCCCTCCCTCTCTACAGAATACTTTGCTATATTTTTGAAGGGATAATTACAATGCATAACAGCATTTACTTATCTACTTCTAATGGTTACATTTTAATTGTGACCTTTGCTTTGGATGCACAAATTCAAATTTTGAAAACAAGTCTAAAAAATGTTAATAAAAATCTCAAAAGAAAGTCAATAGAAGAATATGTGCCATCAATCAATAACAATTACAACAAAGATGTAGAATTATTACCAAGTTTAAAAAAGGAAGATAAAAAACCTAACCAAATGTTAAGCATGGATAATATGCTCCGCACATGTATAATTGATCATAAGAGAATTTTACAGTAAGTAAACATCAATATAGTATTACTTTGTTGTAATAACTACTTTATTGTATTGAATTAATTGCCTCAATTAGGTACACATATGCAGTACACGTTTGGATTGTCGTAATTTAAATTAAATACAATTTATATAAATAGTAACTTTACATACAGTATAAATAAAAATATAAACATAACACACCAATAAATAACAGAGCCACATTTTTACAGCTCCAAGTACTCTTTAACCTAATAAAATACTCATTGACCCAACTAACTCTGCAAACCTTTCTTAACTCAGCAATAGATCTCCCCCTCCCCCCCCCCCATTCAAATATTGTTCCAGTTTGTTGTACAACTTCAAACCAGAGTTAAACATGCAGTTTTCAAATAGTTTTCATGCAGTTTATGTATTGAAGTATTCCATTCCACATGGAGACTCATGTTGGTGCTGAGTGACACCACTCTGGTTGAATTTAAAGAATAATAAAATGATTAAAATGTAAATACCAAATAGTGTTAAAATATCTAATTTCTTAAACAAATTTCAATATAATTGTTTAAATTTCAGATTTCAAACCATTCTATATATTTCAAATTTAACATTGTAGCCAACGGATTAGTAAATTTATGAATAAGTAAATGAATTACCTTATCGGTACGTCAACTAATCCTTCCGTTGATTTACAGATTACTGCAGTTTCGGGCTTCGTGAGTCCATCTTCAGATGTGTCTAAAAGACACAAGAACAAATCCCCAAAGTCAACGAATGAACAAAAAGTAAAGTTTGTTTTTTGCGAATTCGGCAATAAATTGAATTATACATTAAAGAAACAAATGATGAAAAATAACATCAGGGTCACATTTAGAACTGGCAACAAACTCGAGTCTAAACTAAAATCCCCTAACCAAGACTTAAAAGATAAAGCAGATAAAACCGGACTATACAAAATGATATGCAACGATTGCCCAAGTTTTTACATCGGTCAAACTGGGCGCCCTTTCAAAAAACGTTTCAAGAAACATTTACCATCAACAAAGGGAAAACCCAAGATATCGAAATATGCTGAACACCTCATCGATAGTCGCCACAGTTACTCAAACATTGATAGTAATATGGACATATTACACATATGTAATAAAGGACGATATATGAATTCCTTGGAGGAGTTCGAAATCTACAAAGCGTTCAAACAACAATTTAGTAATATTTAGTATATTTAGTAATATACTAAATGAACAACTCTCGTTCTCATCCAATATTCTATTCGACAGCGCCATCAAAATGCAACAACAGGAACCGTTTATTCAAAGTCGGATAATGAAATAAGATTAAATATCCAGTCGCGATCGATTCGCCAGGGAATACATACCAACCGATATATAATTATTTTCATTTTGTGATCGTATGAACATTAAATGTGCGTAATAGTATCATGTCATGTTTTGTGTTATTATGTATGTACTGTGTTTATTCTATTGACAAGCTCCATATGGAACGATTTAATATAAACTAAATACTTTATACGATCTGAAGATGGACTCACGAAGAAACTGCAGTAATCTGTAAATCAACGGAAGGATTAGTAGACGTACCGATAAGGTAATTCATTTACTTATTCATTCTATATATACTGTATATATATATATGAATTTTTTTGACAGACTCTGTATGCAGAATTACCCAAGATAGATACCTCATACCTGTGTGTATAGATATTATTATTATTAAGACTGGGGAGAGTGTTTTAAAAGCCTCCTGCACTGCAACCAAAATGTAGATAGACACATAATGTAGGTGTTGATGGTGGTAAAACTGGAAATATGTTAAATTGCATGAAGTGCAAAACAAGTTTAATTAAGTTTAGCAGAAAAAGAATGGATGTGTATATCATCGATTACCACTCCAAAAAACTTTGAAGAATCTGTACTTGCAATTTTATATCTAACATTTGTAACTAAAATTATTTAATTTAGTTTTAGTTTTTTATTTTAGACTATTAATTGAAAACCAATTTCCTGCCTTTATTAATTTTCTCTAAATTTCTTCTTTTTTTTAAAATTGTTAAGGGTAGTATCATCAGCAAATAGTATAGCTTTTGTTTTCCCAACTCTATAAGGCAAATCATTTATAAAGTTTAAAAACAGTAGAGGACCCAAATATCGAGTCCTGGTTTGATTTCCAAAGATGAATAATAGGATATTCAAGAATCCAGAAAGATTGTAAACAGTCATTTAACTTTATGCTATTGCCATAGAAATCAAGTTTATTTAGGAGAGAGAATTAAATGGTTGATATAATCAAATACTTTTGATATATATATATATATATATATATATATATATATATATGTATATAGCAGATCCTTTAGCTAAATTTTCAAAACCAAATTAACAATTTGTCAAAATTTTACAATTATCAAAACAATTCTGCTTAGCAGTTAAATAAGTTTAATTTAGTAACAAGTGGAATAACTTCAACCTATAAGCAGTGGGAAGTGTCTAAAAGCAGATATTAAAACATTGTCAATAATGTAAAAAATGACCAAGAGCTGAAATCAGTTTAACATGATGGTTGTAACTAAATGAATGAACACACAATTTTCCGCGAAAAATCACTTTATTTGTGCAACACAAATACAAAACGACATTTCATCGACTAACACATCATCCTTAGTTGCTATGTGCATGCAATTTTTTTAATTATAAATAGAAATGAGTTTTACCTCTTAGACACTTCAGCCAATAAGACTTTTTGTGTACTTTTTAAATTCCTAAATAGCTTATTTCTATTCCTTTGCTAGGGTTAGGATTTTCCTAGCTAAGTTACTTGTTGCTTCAAAGGTTGCATCTGGGCCATAGATCAGTTGTCTTCTATGTCCTAATGCTTTGCATTTTCAAAGTATATATTCTGCAGTTTTTAGTTGCTGATTACATAGTCTGCGTTTCAAGTTTCCTTGGAGTAATCCCATGGTATTAAAGATCCTCCTTGAAAGCACCATGGCCTGATACGAAGCTTAGTATTTTCCTCTGATTTCATTTACTTTGTGAAATGATGAATTTAGAGAGTTTCAGATCTGGTTAGACCAGAAATCCCTCTAGTTTTCCTGTGGAGTATTTTGTCTATCGTTCCTCAATATCTGAGTTTAGCTATTGTTTTACACTATCTTTTGCTACGGCTTTAGTTATTCCGCATATGGTTTCTGGGCAAATAAAGAATCTCTTGGTCCAATTTTTTTGCCAGTTTATCCGCCATTTTGTTTCCTTCGTATCCTTTTTGATCTGGTATCTAGCTAAGTTTTACCTGATTTTGGGCCGAAAATTTGGTTAAGGTTCGGTGACAATCCCACACTAGTGATGAATAGTGGTCACATCACATGAATAGTGGTTGTTTTGGGAACAACTTCCTTTCCATATTCAGAGTATTCCATTTTGTGTGCAGGCTATTATACTAAGGTCTAGTAGGGCTATTCCTAACAGATTTTCTATTACTGCTGTAGGTGTACTTCTAAAAGCTCCTGAGATACATAGGCAGACCAACTTTTGTAGACTAGTCAACCTACGTCTAATGACATCTAGAAGTTGCCATACTGTATCTGAGGTTTAATTATTACCATACCATAAAGCCATTTAGTCATAGCTGGATGAAGACCCTAGTTCTAACCAAGAAGTCGCTTACAAACCATAAGTGATCTGGTTGATTTCTGCAAAATATAATGTTCATGTTTACTCCAGGTGAGTCTTATATCCAGAATAACACCTAGATATTTAACTTCATCTGCGTGTTCTATTTTTATTTTACTAAAATTATCTTGACAGTTTAATTTAATGTTTCTTGTGAAGGGTATGATGATAGTCTTCTTCTGGTTACGGCAAGACTCTTATTCCTACACCAGTCTGTGATCTTCTTTAATGGTCTATTCATTAATTCTGCATGAACATTTAAGAATATACCTCTTATCAACACTACTATGTCATCTACACAACTTTGTGTATAAAAACCTAATACACTTAATTCAGTTATTAGGGGTCAACTACCATGTTCCACATCATCAGCAAGAGAATTCTTCCTTCTGGACTACCTCTCACGGCTATCACATCTAATTTCTCCCCGTACTGAGTCACACAGATTATTCTATTTGTTAACATTGATTCTAGCCAATAACTAATACTGTTTTTCACCTCTCGATTCTTAGCTGCTGTTATGATTGAATGATAAGCAGTATTATCAATGGCTGCTTATATATCGAGAAATACACATAACACAAATTCTTTGTTATATATTCCTAGATTCTACTTACCTGTTAATTCAAGACTGTTTTATAGGACTTACCTGACTCACATGTGTGTTGGTTACAATGAATGGGATCTGAATAAAAATTCCATTTTGTAAGTGTGTTTGTACTATCCTTTTCATTGTTTTTAAAACATACTAGGAGGATAAACATATTGGTTGAAACACTTTAGGATTTGTGTAATTTCCCTTTCCTGATTTCGGTATGAAAACTACTCCACTACACCTCCATGCTATTGGTATATAGCCAAAAGCCAAGGTGGCTCTGAAGGTTTCACAAAGTAGAAAGAGGAGTGATTCCGGAGCCTTTTGGATTAGGGATGGAGAGATTCCATCTTCTCCTAGAGACTTAAATGGATCAAATTTATTTATGGCCCATTTAACTATAGATACTGTAATAACTTCTCTGGCAGTTTTCCAGTCAGAACAAGAAGCTCTAATAGAGGTTGTCCCATTCTGATTATGTATTATATCAGTATCCGTCATTACAATGCTATCTTGAAAGTGTGTTTTAAGTAATACTTCCAGTGTCTTTACCTGAAGAAGTTATACCACCTCTAGGATCATCAACAGATCCATTTGGATGAATCGGTTCCTTCGAGATTACTTTGTGTATCTTAGAGACAGCTTTATTAGTGTCAATCTCTTGGCAACTGTTTCTCCAAGAAGATTTTTTATAGCTTCTTAATAAAGTATTGTATTCAGTTAAGGATTTATGATAATGGTCCCACTGACTAGTTTTATTAGCTTTATTAAATAATCGCCTTATAATAAATTTTCTTATTCTTATCTTAATCTCTATTCCACCATTTTGTTCCTCTTTTTGTAGATATGGACTGAATAGGACAGTTATTATTATATGAGTCGATAATGGACTCTTGTATATTAGCCGCCATTGATGTCATTATGTCTCTAACTCTCTTACTGAAGGAATCTAATCCATAGGTTAATTTTTCATGATAAGAGTTCCTTTTTGGATTTCAGAATCAAAATGTAAGTTCCACAGAATTTGACAATGGTCAGATGCTGAAATTTTATCTGAGAAATTTCAGTCAGAAATAATATACTCTGTGGAAATTGTAATGTCAATGACTTCTTTCCTTAATTTGTTTCTAAAGGTAGGTTCATCATCAACATTAACTATCACTAAATTTTTACTGTTATGAAATTCTAAGAGAGACTCACTTCTAGTAATAGTGTTACTTGAGCTCTTTGCTATGTGATGAGAGTTGTAGTTTAATCCTGTGAGGAAATGCTCCTTCTCCTCCTTACAGAAATCATCGTTGTCTCTAATTCCTTAGAGGGTGGAGTTTCCTCTGAATCATAGGGAAAGCAGATCAAGCTCATGATGATGTCTCTTCTACCTTTTTTGGATCCGCAGGTGATCTTCACCATAGTGATATATTTAGAACAGAAAGCAAGCAGAGGCAGACATTGTAATTTATACTTAACCACAATACAGGTGTACAAGTTATATGACCTTACCTCTTGCATTTCCCAGCCGTCTCATCTTTCCTCCATTAATCCAGGGTTCTTGAATAAGGGCTGGGTCTATGTTTTCAGCTAGAAATAACAGCATCTGAGCAACTTCTTTTTAAGTCACTAACTTTTATAGTACACTCCATAAAGGGTCCATTGTCATTCTTTTTGCTTCTTCCCCACAGTTTAGGATTCCATTCAATTCCCTGTTCTGTGAGTCTTTCCAAGATTGAGTTTTTTTTCCTTTTCTGCTCTAGTGTATTTTATCTTCACTTTCATCTGTTTGAATTTTTCAATTGTATCAGTTGTGATGATATATTGAGAGGAATAGTCAATTTCCATCATCATTGTCAATGAGATTTCAGTTTTGGTATAGCACATAGGCCTTCCCTCCACCTTATCATTTTACCCAAAAGAAACTGAAGTTGGTTCTGATTTATTGTCAGTAGCGATGTCTGAGCACGCTATAGTATTAATTTGTTTTATTTGTGAAGAGTCCATAAACGTTCCCATGAGTATTAACATTTTTCAAAGTGGCTATTTACTATGAAGGATCACTTGGTCCTCCACAGGCTCTGTTTGATGCACAATTACCCTTGTACAATTCATCTATCGACATGGAATTAACCTTAGAATTACTCTAAGGACGCTTGACACCTTAGATTGCGGAATGTTTATTGACCTCTAGGTCTAGGTCCGCTGTGTTTTGTTAAAGCAGGGTCACCTCGACCAGGATGTGGCTTTTTACTCTCACAGAGGTCCTAAGGCTAGTTTCCTCTGATCTAGATGTCATCATCATCCTCTGCTACCCCACTCAAATTTTTGTCCTTAATTCCTTAACCCCTACATGCACACAAATTCTACTGCCAGTGGAATGTGATGTCATCTTGTATTTGTGTTTCACATATAAAGTGATTTTTTGTGAAAAAATGTGTTTTTTTTCATTTGGTTATTGAAGTTTCCACAAGTGTAGCTCATTACAGTTGATGATAGTTGTAGTATCATAATTTCTATTACATATTTTAAGTAATTTAAATGGAATAATTTAACCCTTTGACCGCTGCGCGTCTAGCATGTCTGACAAGCCTAGACCGCTGCAGCAGAAATCACGGTTTTTGTACTACTCTATATAAATCGTTCTAAAAACCATGCTATTGAAGTTAGAACATTTTTTTTTTGTTATTTTTGTTTTTAGCTATACTATAGGATAAACATATAAAAACAAAGTTTCATTATTTTTTTATATTCAAAAAGTACTAAAACCTAAAACAATTTTTTTTTTTTAGAATGAAATTTTTATTTTGAATTGAAAAATCAATATAAACAAAAAATATTTTATAAATAAAATTTATTTTTTTATTAAAGTAAATGTACTAATGGAGAACTGTAAAAAATTTCAAGAAAATATAATGATAAACAACAAAATAAACTATTTTCTAAAACATGGAAAAATTGATTTTTTACAACATATTTTTATCTTATGCAATACAGAGTCAATTGTGCAGACTCTGTAGATGTATTCTGTAGATGTTTGGACAGCTAGTTCTATGGGTTTGTACACTTTCTAACACCCGTAAAACGTAAATAGGTAACCTAGAAACATATAAAAATCTGGAAACTAAAAATATTTACACTATTACCTACAACATTATTTGTGTTCAAACACTTTCTCTTTTTAGCACCTGTGCTTAGTTAAAAAAAATTTACTCCTTTGTTACAATTTTTGCAACCATAACGAGTTTTCTTCCTTTTGCCTCCAAAACGGGTACTTTGAGCACTACATACTGAACAATTATGCTGTTTATTTTTTGCTAAATGGTAAAGAGACTTATCACCAAAACCTGTATGTTGTGCCGGGTGGGGGTCGCCGAGTCATGCCTCAGTGATGGCTTCAATAATTGAAATTTTAAATTTTAGTCTAGAGGATTATCTGAGTTAATTTTATAAAAATGTAGAGGTTCACAATCATCCTAGAAAAAATATTTGGCGTCTCTATCTGCTTAAATAACAAAAATATAGCTATATTACGAAACGTCCTTTTAAAAGGACGTCAGCAGTTTTTGGCCGAAAAGTCGACGTCCTTTCAAAAGGACGTCAGCGTTAAAAGTGTTAAGACAAACAAGGACATTTCATTCTCAACAGTGCCTGACTAGTAAGGTACCAGCGTACAATGCTGGAGAACCCTCAAGGGCTCATTGTAGTCAGTACGGATGTGGCAATCCCGAGGGTGCCTAGTGAGGTGAATCTACTAGACCTTTCTTTATGTAGTCTTGGGCTAGATCGTTCTCTTTCATCTTTCCTATTTCTATACATTTGGGAGTAGAATACTGCACATACAACAGACATTAGTTAAAACGACAGACATTCCATAAATCACTCCTTTGTGCTCAGGGGATTTATAAAACATAGAATTTTTGACCTATCATATAACTTTCTCTATATATCTAAGAATGCAAAATTATATCAAATGTTCTAACAGCATCAGGGTTGGAAGGAAGAAGAGTTGGTAGAGAGACTTGATAGAAAAGGTGAAAGGGAGGATTCTAACCCAAAACTATATGAAAAAAGGTGTAGATCCATCTATGTTTCCTGAGGATCCAAACTAATACTCAATAAAGTGGCGATGATTAGTTTTATATAGTTTTGGGGATTGGTGAGTGAAAAATTTTGTGCAAAGTTTTACACCATACTTGTGATTTGAGAAAGTTATGATGATTGGATTAATTGATTGCAGGATGATTGGTGAACTTGAAAACATCTACAGTCCTCTGAACTTGTGCCAGATGATAATTAGCTTAGTGACTATTTGCCTTCTTGCTGTTCTATTCACAGTAAGTAAATGTAACTTTCTAAGTAGAGGGATTTCAGATGAAAATTATTATGGCCATCAACACTTACAATATTTTTATATAAATCGACAAAAAACTGTAAAATATTTTGAAACTTTTAAGGGAAACTGTTTCATTTTTGATAGATTTCTGGGCAATGTATTATAATATCATTATTAACAATTCCATAATATGTTGGTTTGGGCGTTGTAGACAAAATTATTTATTGGGTTTTCGTCAAAAACTGGGTTACCCTTTGACCTACAGATAAAATTTGAAAACATATAGTTTTTCATTAAAAGAGGAAAATCTTTTGTTTACTGTAAATATTTTGTAATGTTAATGGTTTGTAAAAACATAAAATGGCCGACAGATGGAAAACGAAGCGTTTTCCTACCTTTGTTTATGTAAACTTTTTTCTTTTTTTCCTTGTTGTTTAATCCTTACGCTGCATATTAATTTTTCTGTGCTGTCTATACATTTTCAATTATAGGCAAACAATTTTTAATAATTTAATTTTTTTCTGTTGAATTACTATATAGAGCATCAAATTCTAGTAAGGTTTAGTTAATATAAAATCAAATTTCTGTAAAAAAAAAATAATAATAAAAAAAAAAAAATATTTATTGTGTTTCTTAACCAAAATTATTTTTTAAAAAAACTATATTATATGGTAATTTTGAATACCTAAAACGGTGATATGGAGTTGAAATTAGTAGATTAGTACAGCAAAACCATTAATTTATATCATGCAATAATACAATATGTGAAAATGTACCTTTTAAAATCAGATTTGAGCCAAGGCACTCCTCACACTCACATCAACCATGTTCTTCATTTTCATGCAATATTTCCATATATAAACATTTACAATTTCATGTTAACTAATAGTCCAATAATATTCTAGTATAATAAAATAATTAATAAAAACACTTTGTTTGTATACATTCTTTGTCATAAATGTCCTTCTTATTGCAATTGCATGTGTTTTTATATGACTTTTTAGTATCATATACTTCAAAACAGGGAACAACATATAGAGGGGGTTCTTCAAGACACGATTTGAAAAAATAAATACTTTGTCTTCTTTTACAATCTTAATTCCATTTTTTAAAATTTTTGCATGCTGATGGCAGAAAGCTAAACACTGCACAGTTTGGTTTGTGGTTTTTATCAGTAAACTGACTGATAAAATTAATTTTACCAGATAGTCTATCTTCCAACGGGTTGCTGAATTTTCTTCCACAACAGACTTTAGTAGGTACCTGACATTTCACATATTTCTAAAAGACCGTTTACAACTTCTTCACAGTGTTTCCTATGAGTGAGAGGTGTTACATTTTTTGCATATTATATGCAATACAGCCATTTATTAAACCTATTTCAATAAAAAAATACCACATAGAATGGTACCATTTCATTGATTTGTGCCTATATGGATAGGTAGAACAGGATTCATCAAATAGGTCCACTCCACCCATGTTTTTATTATACAACAGTTGTACGTTTTATGACATCTTCGCCCACTCTTTGACTTTACTGCTACATGTGACATCCTCTATCTTGCCATGCACAAGCAGTGATATCTCTTTTTTTGTAATCCAAACAGTAGGCAAATCACCTCGCTTCTTTTTTAAGTTTTTCATTTGTGTAGGGAGGTTGGCTCGAACTGTTCCACAAGTTCCTAATCCTAAACACTTCAAGTCATGAAGAAGTCCAACACTTGAATAGAAATTGTCCATTTAAACAGTCATATTTGAAAATTCAAAGCTTTTAAATAAGGTCTTTAACTACTTTCGAACCAAGCCCTTCATTTTTGTTGTCATTTTCCTTACTAGTGTAAATTTTAAATTGAAACATAAACCCAGTCTTTGAGTCACATAAGGACCCCACTTTGATGAAGGTATACTAGGTAAATATTGTTTAAATGATAGCCTACCCTTAAAATTTATCATGCTCTCATTGGTCGAAAAAGATTCACCGGGTTCATAGTTTTGAGTGTAAGTGTCAGAAACCAAATTAATTAAAGGCCTAATTGTGAATAAGTGGTCATAGCCTAATTTTTCTTTTATATTTTGTAATGAATTGTCATTAAGTGTAAAAATGATTTAATTAATTGATAGTCGTCTCTTAAAAATATTTTTGAAAAAGCTTGAGTTTTAGTTAGCCAAAAACTGTCTGAAAATAGGATTCTTCAGTAGGTTTATGTACGAGACACATATCTATTTGAGAAGCCACAAAGACTTTTACACGACTTTCATCAATATCCTGCCAATTATTAAATTTAGATCGTTTAGGTATGTCATAGGTAACATCAAGACATTGCAGAGCATATACATTTGTTTCACCGGCTACATGTTTATAGATAGATTCAGGAAAAAATGTGTAAATGATTCTATTTGTGTAAGTATATTTTCAAACTTAAGATAAGGACTGTTCTGATTTCTATAAAAAGGTAACTTATATTATCTAAATCTATTTCTGGACCTAAAGACACATCAACCTCTTCCCACATAATAATAATGTCATCATTACCGTGTTGGTTGGTAATCACAGACATACTAGGCCTACTTAGATTAGGGCAAGTTTAATTATTTTTCACTTCTAAATCACTATCATCTGATATATAATCAATATTTTCGTCTGAAATTTCAATCTCGGAATCTGAGTCTTCATTATTGTTATTTAAATATGATTCAATTTCATCATCCTAAAGAAACGTAGACATTTTGAAGGTTATATAGCCTAAACAATGTGAATTATTTGGTCAATTATACTTACAAATACTAATTAAAATATAACATATATACATATAAAAATAACTAAATAACCGTTATTTAATGTCACACTCTTAAAAAACCTATTCACAGGAAAACACATAAATAAAATGCCTAAAAACAGAAATTTGTATGCAAAACAATGCACATATTCAACTGTCAGATGTAAATGTAGCCACGTCACTTGTGTTAGTTCATGTTGTCACCACTAGAATACAGAAACATCCAGACACTAAAACTGGACATTTTTATCCACTATCCATTGAAAAATAAAGTTTTTCTGATGCCGTGGACTAAAGTTGATTTACGCACTCAGCGGTAAAAACATCATGTCGACTGCAGTCAACTTACGCAGTGAAAGGTTTAAGGGCGAAAAACCTTTTAATCATCATCGTCTTATAAAAAAAGAAGAAAAGAGCATAAAATAAAGATATCTAGCCCTGGAATACTGTAATAGCATCAGGGTCGGGAGAGAACAAGAGTTGGTCAAGAAAGACCTTATAGGAAAGATGAAAGAGAAGGATCTAACCCATGACTGTATGAAGAAAATTGTAGATACAGCTAGGTCTTCGGGTCCACCATATTCACTATGAGTGAGCCCCTGAGGGTATTTTTTCTTCTTATTCTTAGTTCTAGAACCAGCTCCTGAAACATTGCTGAAACGTAATATATACACATTGAGTGATTTTAAATTGTATGGCAATGTATATTACAGCCATTAACCCCTTTACTGCTTTTAACGTATCCATGACATACTCTCCGTAATATGCTGTAGATGCATTGAGCCGTTGACGTGTTTCATGCCATTTATTGGAACTGTTGTGCTGATCTGTATGCTATTAATATCTATTGGAATTTTAACAAACTATGAGTGTTTGTTGTGGTATAAAGTGCAATGTTCATATTTCTTTGCATTATTTTTACTAATATTTTTATAGTCTTATTTACAGTGAAAGCAAGTGTGTCTACATGGTGTCCATGTCTAAAGTTATATTTGATGTGAGTTTTTTGGAGCTATACCAAATACTTGATGATAGTGATATTGATTTATTTAGAGAAAAAGAGGATCAAAATGGTTTTGTTTATGTTTGTGAAAGTATTATGTTTTCACAATAAACAATATGATGATTTCAGGTTTACAATGTGTAAGAAAATCGCTTAAGTGGTATTGAATACTTAGTTTTTGAATACTTAGGTATTGAATAGTTCCACTTTTTCAATTTGATACTTTTGAATTCTCACACATTATGTCTTATGAAAATCAAGGGAAAAAACTAGTTTACAGGTATTTCAATTGGAAGTCATATGACAAATGATTGAAAAATATAGAGTGAAAATAGAAAATAAAAGAGCTGGGTGCCTAATGGCAACATCCTTACAACGCTTATGGTTAGGTAGTGTCCTCCTTTGGTTTCATTGACTGAAAAAAAGAAAAATGACATGAGTACTTTTGTGTAAAAATGCCATGAAAAATGCTTTTTTTGTGTACATATAAAACTAAAGGAAAAGAAACAAGATATATGTTAATAGGATGTTTCTCTTTGTTCAATGCCTTGCATTGGTGACTATGACAAAAAAAAGAAGTTTTAAAGTCTTAAGTAAAAGTGTGAAACAAAGTATGTGGAAAAAGAAACTGGTCTTAGAAACTGTAAGTAATTTTTATAATTTTTATTCTCAATTAGTTTAGTACATGTAAAGTAGCAGTCAACTAGTCAGAAAATCCAGCACAAGAGGAGGTGCAGTGTTAAAACATATAATTACAGTTTTAAATTATCAATATACGTTATTTACAATATAAATTATCATATTTTTCTTTCTGTTTTTATACTAAGGATAGTAAAACAAATAATTCATTAAATCATTATGTAACCTTCAGGGGCTCACTCATAGTTAGTGCAGGTGTGGCGTACCCGAGGACCTAGCTGGATCTACACATTTCTTCACGTAGTCTTGGGTTAGATCCCTCTCTTTAATAGTTTCTATCAGGCCTCTCTTGACCAACTCTTGTTCTCTTCCGACCCTGATACTATTAGAGTATTAGAGGGCTAGGGATCCATATTTTATACTATTTTCTTCTATTTTTTATAAAGCGATGATGACCGAAAGGTTTTTCGCCTTTCAAGAAAAACAATCAACAAACAACAAGAAAAAAAATCACTAATAATTAAGGTAAGCATATACATTAACACGTGAGCATAGATTATGAAATGTAATAATAACAAACAAAAATGCACACAAAATATTCACAAATTAGGACACCCAAAGAATTTTCTGCCACCAAGAAAATATTAATCACTTAATCTGACCAGTAATTGATATTGTACATTGGATTTAAAAAAAGTTATTTATATATTTTAATCTTAATTGTGTTAAAATGTCTATAAGGGAACCATTTCTTGTATTGTAATTATGCTGATGTGACCTATAATGTATATCCAAGTTCCTCAATATAAGTCAGCAAATCAAAGAAATAAACGTTAATCACAGTTATAATATGTTTAAGAGAGGGCGATAATTTTTTGACCAAATAGTTTGAGAACTTTCTTTTGAAACTTCAGTATTCTACCAATATTACTTCAATTTATGCCTAAGGGGTTTTACTTGGAAAAAATAAATTTCTTACAAATTTATTTAGTAACAGCAATTTTTATTTCTTACGAGAGTTTTTCCCCACATTTCATTTCATTTAAGTCTTATAAGCAATTACAAAATTGCACCATACACATTACATTACAATAATAATAATAGCAGACTAAAATACAGAGCCATTGAGATAGCACATGCACACAACAGTTTAAAAGATACTCTATACCATTAAATAAATAAAAATACACAAGAACCAAATACAACACTAATAAACAATAAACCATAATAAATACAGTAAATAAGAATATAAATAATTAATAAATCCAATAACTTATAATAAAACAATAAATTATAAGCAAAACAAATTGGAAGTGATAATCAGTAATATACTAAAACAGAGTGATAAAATCGTAGAAAATATACCAACAATAATAGTAGAACAATAAATAAATAGATTTAATAAATACAGTAAAATATAACTGTAAATACATTAAACAATGCAAAACAATAAAACACAATCATAATGAAACAACCACCAACAATTGAGGATATGGTCACAGTTCTCTCAGACTTACACCTTCATTTTATAAAATCACCTACCGAGTAATAGTTTTTTGAATCCAATCCCTCAAGAGTTTATTTTGAAAGTTTTAAAATTTTCTATTTTCTAAACTCTGGGAGCCTGTTGGATAGAGCTGTTCCAGCTTGAGCAGGTTGTTTTGTATGAAGGTTTATTCTGTTTTTTACTAATCTTAAGTCACTCTTTTCCTGGCGAAATAAGTGTGGAAGTCATTATTTTGTGCTGTAGGACATTTGCATCGATGAAACAGTATTATGTAAATACAAGGAAGTGTTAAGCAGTTTTTTGCTTTAAGAACAACCTGCTCAAACTTGCAATTATATGTATAGTTTTTTCTGCAATGACAAAACAGTCTTTGTATACGCAACTTACCTGAATTTCTCTATATTATAATACCATATTTTAGATGGGAATATACTAAGCCGTAATACACAGTTTTCAGGATGTGATTGCTACAATCATATTTAACTAAATTTCTAAGAACAAAAATACCATAAGCTATTTTTTCACAATTTTTATCAATATGGCCTGGCCATATCAGTCCTCTGTCTCATATTAATTCTATGTAAAGCCTGAATAAATGTAAATCCCAAGAGCTTAGCCCTATCTTTGTTGTCATGTTGGGTTGAAAACATAATAACCTGGATCTTAAGTTCATTTAAAAATGTATGATTTGCATTGAACCAAACTTTTGCCTCTCGTCAACAATAACAATTTATGTAGGCACCTAAAGAATTAAACATTACGTTTTTATTAATGTCAATATAGCACATTACGACAAAATTATATACAGTCAAAAACATATTTTTGCTACTCATTTCTGTCTGTCAGATTAATCAAGTCATAAGTGTAGTGTAAACACCATCAGCTGGGCACTAATCTTTATAATTTTTTATGGTTCACTAGCCCAAACTGTAGTAAGATAAACATACACCTCTACCAACTGAGCCACACTACCTCCCTAATGAAAAACAAGTGCTTAGTATAGAATGTTAATAAAGTGGGGAATATAAGAAATAATTCAGATTAATGGGTTAAAATATGTTAACTTGATGTAACCATTATAAAGTTCAATAATTGTCTTTCTTTTTAACATGACCCATATATTACTAGATTGACTATTGATTTACTATCTTATAAAACATCACATTAGTAAGCTAATTATTATAGAATTATAATTTCCTTAATGTAAAGTGAAGCAGTTCATAAGGTTTAGTCATTTTGAGGCAGTTCATGATGCACATCTCTCAAGTATTGTCATCATTTCAGAATAGTCTTTTGTAAAGAGATGTTGGTTCTGATATATTTTTCTTCAGTGACTAAGTTTATAATATATATGCAAGTTGTAACTGTTTAAAATATGCTCAAAGTTGTCTTGGTCATTTATTCACTTACTTGAGAGAGATTTTTCTAGAAGTGTTCACTCTATTCCCCCTCCCCAAATCCTTTTATTGACTTGGTTTCTCTAACCAATCAGAAAGAGTTAAAACACTGTTGCCATATTTGCCATATTTCAACTTACATAGTATAATAATATAATTTCTTACATCTACAAAATATTCCTGGTAGTTTATGATATTAAATTAATTATTTAATTGTTAGTTTGATTCCATAAAACTTCTCCATTATCCATTCACAAATCTACTGTGATGATACATAGAACCATTTTCAGCTTATGCATCTGATATAGTATAATTAATTGTGGTGTCGTATATTTAATCAAACCAATCTAAATTCACAGAAAAATTTGAAATGTTACAGAACCCTCTAGGATTTGATGTTTGATTTCATCGAAATCACACAGCAGATCTTACAACTACCTTGCAAATTTTCATTTATCTACACTTGATTAATTCTTATTTATTTAATCTACAATATAACTGACCAAACAGTCAGATTAAAGTTCATCACCTATAAAGTTTCAAGTTCCACTTTTATTTCTTTAACACTCGAACATTTATTATCTTATACAGTGATTATGTTATACATTTATTATTTAATATTAGTTACAAAAAACATAACGAAAGGACCTGGAAAATTAAAGTATTTCAATGTAAGAGTATTCTCCACTTCCCATATCAATAAAAAGAAATTTTTAAATTCAAAAGTAAAACAATTTTAAAACTTAAAATCCTTAAAGTCTAAAATCACTGAATACAGTTCCTCTTTCTAAGTTATCATATTTATTTAAGTATTTATATGGTGTCATTTATTATAGAACAAACATTCATCATCTCTGCTAAGGCATGAAAGCAATGAATTTATTGTTCAGACTTATTTATTGACATATTGTTTATAATCTGTTGATCATAGCTAACCCTTGAGTCTGTACTCTAAACAGTTCTTATCTCAGCTCAAAACTGGGACTAACAATCTCAACAAGTGTCACAATTTGAGTGACCCTTTGTTTATAAGTTTCAGCTGCAAAGTCTGACTCCTGCCTGTGATGACCACACTGTTTATGTTACATGGCTGGAGTGCTGGACTTTCATTCCATGGTTATCTAAACCTCTTGAACTAAATCATTTTACTAAACTGGGCAAAATAGATTTTCTCAACAATTAATATGTTCTGATTTTCGTTCCTTCTACTCGCTGTGAATGTAACTAATACGTACTCTTAATTCTATAACTCTAAACCTATATTCAAATTATACTGTTTAAATAATCCTTACAAAGTTCTCTATAATTAACAATTTACATGCATGTTAACCGGCATAGTTTAATATAACTAACATTTTATGGTATTTAAAAAAACAAGTACCCCTTCTTTTATTTTAATATAGTTATTTATTTATTTACTGCTATTATTTTTTAATTTAATTTCAAAATTCTTTTTTTTTACAACATCAGTTCTCACACTTACTTTATTTCAATTATTCGGTTCAATGCTAGGTCAACTTGATTTCTTTTATCTGCATTTTATTAATAACAGGCATTTCTTTAACCATTATTTACTCATTATTCTCCCTTTCATTTACTTCAAAAACACTTCTTTATAATTTTCTTTAATAAAAATAAAGCCAACAAAGTGGAATTAACTAAATCTAACTTGTATACAAAATCATAGTATTTTCATCGTAGAATCACCATTTCAGGTTTCTTATAAAAACTCGGTGTAAAATATTCCACAAAACACCCAAACTCATTTATCTCGTTGTTAAAAAAAAATTATTTCATTTTAAAAAAACATAAATCATTGCATAAAATCATTAATATATCATCGTAGAATCTTCATTTCCTCATAGACTTATACATCATCACAGAAAACCTTAAACACCTCCAAAAAATCATCAAACTCTCATATATCCTTAAAGCCTCTTATTACAAAAAAAAAAAAAAAAAAAAATCATAAAAATTCTTCATTAATTCAAATACTATAAACATTTTACTTCAATAATACTCAACAAATTTCTACAAATAATCTTTCCCCAACTCCAACTAACAAATAACTTGATATAAACATATTATACTATATAAAAAAACTATATCTTCTTGAACAAAAAATCATCTTTAAACACATTAGCCTGTACTTTATCAAAAATTCACTATTTCTTTAGAAAAAAAAGAAAGAAAGAAAAAAAAAAAGAAGATTTCTTCTTTAACAAACAATCTTTTAACATATTATACTTTGTCAAAAACTATATTATAACCAAAAAAAAAAAAAAAAAACAACTTCATTTACTATAAAAAAAAGTGTTCTCTTAATAACAATGGTTTGACTTGGCAATAATATATACTATAACATATGGTGTCCCTCTTCTTACTTTTAATTTCTTTTAATTATTTATAATTTTAAATATGAAATTATAAATAATACGCATAACACAACTTTTACCTGTTATAAAAAAATCTTTCGGTTTATTTTAACATAAATCGAGAAACAATGGAACATGTACATTAAATTATTCAAATGTTACTTAACTAATTTCATTCATTCATCAAACATTCCTTATATTAATTTATTTGGTTCTTTAATTTCTAATTTCCTATTCCAAGAATATTCAAGGCCTTTTCTGTCTTTTCCTTGAATATTTACACAATAAATTTATATCAATCTTAACTCAATTTGGTATTCTTTTATGAAACGATTCTACAAATTATAATACGAATTTACTTTATTTTTAACATTTAACTTTTACTTGATTAGACAAATAATTAACTCCTTTTTTAGATTTTTATACTTTCCTTTACCAATTGATTTTACTTTATTATTTTTATAGGCTAGCTCAGTTTTAAAATTTATTTAACAAAACACAATCTCTTATCTCGGGTCAATAGGTTCTTTTAATGGCTCAATTAAAGTGAATTTTTATGATGAATTTAAAGAATAATTAACAATTTTTGTACTTATCAAATGTTGATCCCTTCAATCGGTCGATTTGCACATTTCACTACACAAACACTATAATTGACTCTTTTATATCACCACACAGCTCGACGCACTTTATTCTCTTATTAATCCCTTTCTCTGGCGCTCTCGATTCATTCTATTTCCAGCTTCCTTCTCTGCGATGAATGGTAACACCTTGGCTCCGGTCGATCGAACTCCTTTTATTTATCTGGCTTGAAACTCCACAAAACTTCTAATGTGCAATTTTACTGTTTAACTATTTGTTTTTTACTTTACTTTAATCACAATTACTATACTTTTAAGATTAACTCAGAGGCGTCTTGTCTCTTTCGTCAACGTTGCTCAAACTTTCTGGACCACAGAGCAGACTCTCTGTTCCCAGAACCTTCCTTCTCGTCTCTTCTTTCAAGACCTTTTTTTCTTTTCGAAACCTGGTCCCTGCAGAACTCTCTCCCTTCTTTGGAACACGAGTTTCGCGCCCTGTTCGCTGATTCGTTATATTTCTCCAACTTTCTCAACATATGTCTTTTTCGCTTCTTAGTGGTCGTTTCAAAACTGACCGTTGGTTTTTTTTTTTTTTTTTAAGCGTGGGATCGTATTCGATTGGTCAACCTATTTTCTTCTTTCCATTTTTTGTGTTTTTGGAGCACCGTTAGAACTTTCTACTTGGTGTACCGTTATGACGCTGGCTTTCCCTTCGATCTCTCTTTTTTTATAAAACATCTGCGTTACCCTAAAGATCCCGCTATCGACTTTTTTTTTTCAATGTAGCCCATGTGTTTCTCCAAGGTTAGAGAAATACTTGTTCTATTGTAATGACACGTACAATTTTAACTGCAGCTGACAGCTGTCGCTTCCCTTTATCATTTAATATTTGTTTTTTCCATATTTATTATTATTCCATTTTAATTTAGTTTTTCATAAGTTATTTTAATTATTTAGTATTAGATGTCATATGTTATCAATTGTTTATATAAGTGATATCATGATATCGTTAAAATACATCACTGAAAACACCAACTGATAACTACAATTTTTTGTTTTTTTAAAATTTCCATTTTCTTACAGATAACATTTAGTTCATTTTTTTTCAAACACTTATCCTTTAGGTTAAGTATTAACACAAATTAAAAATTTTACAAAAAAAAAATTATCTCCCAAGATAACTTTACTTACAAAAATTTAGGTACTAAAAATACTTTAGGAATGTAATTATTAAATTTTAAATTATTAACACAATTTCAATTCCATAATATAAACTATTTTATTAATTATTTTAAATGTAACCTTTATCAGCATAGACTTCCAACATGTTTTCTTTTTACATCTTAAACTCATTTTTCGTTGATTTTTAACCTCCTAGTTAACCTTCCTAACTTCCACTTTAACACTTCTTGTCAACTAAATTTTGTATCCTTGTGTACACCGTTTGACTCTCCCATTAGAGTAAGTAATGTAGCCTTCTTACATGCTACAGTTATGGTATAGTCCTACTCAGTTCAAACTAAAGCCCATTACATGCAGTCCAGCTACAGTTACAATATCCATTTACTGTTGCCTCTTACGCTCCTTGCACATTACACGATTTCGTCCGTGCGGAAAAACCCACACGAGTTTTAATTGTGGCACTGTTGCTTTCACATTACATGATACGATTTTTTTTAAGTCTGCTATTTTTGTCAGTTTATTTTTTAGTGGAAACAGTGGTAATGGATCGAGAACAAATTATTGCGTTATGATTGTTCTATCGTCGTAGGAAGAGGCAAAGACGAAATCGCCTCCAGTGGGTCCACCCAATCAATCAGAGACGTGAAGAAGTTGGAGCGTTTTATACTCTATTTGAAGACCTGCGAAATGACGAACGAAAGTTCTTTAACTACTTTTGTATGTCTGTTGGTTCATTCGATGAACTGCATGGCAAACTGAAGACTGCTATTCAACATCAAAACACACAATTAAGAAATTGTATCCAGCCAGTTGAAATGCTGGCAATGACTCTAAGGTAAGTTGTCAACAATGGTTTTATAACAACTGAGTCATTAAAGTACACTAAAAAATAAAATAATTAAAAAATAATTCATTTAGCAACATAAGGAAAAGGTAGACTAAAAAAAACATGGTAAACTGAATATTACAGTAAAAAATTATAATTAATTATGACGCATTGATGAGAACAATAATTGTAAAAACAATTTATGAGACAAAAAAATAGATAAAATCAAATAAAATATTTTTTTAATGCATGGCCAACTTATCTTTGTACTGTTTTTAGAACCACTCCAAATTAAATATCTTAAAATATATCTGAGTCATCCCCTGAAGGTGAAACTACAGGACTAGTTTGGTTCTCACTTTGTGACGAATTGCTGTAAGAGAACCCCTGGAGTAATTCCGATGCAGACTTTGAAGGTTGTGGATAGGTCGTTGTTTGTGTGTTTGGGCGTTGCAGTGTTGTGGTTGTGGTTGATTGGCTTGTGTGGAGTCTGTGCATTACTTGAGGCAGAGTTTGATGTTGGTTTATGTTGCCGGGAATATTAATTGAAGTGACAGGAAAACATTGAGGAGAGAAAGAAGTTTGTTGAGGTTGTACAATTTGGTTTTGGAATATTGGTGGCTGAGTCAGGTGGTGAGGCTGATATGTCGGCATTGAAGAATAGGATGTGTTGGTGTGATGTACTGCTGACTCCCGCCTTTGGTTGAGGTCATCATTTACCTGGAGTACGCGCATCTGAAATTGTAAAAATTCTATGTCTGAAAAATTTTGCAAATGAGGCATCAAGCTGTGTAAAAATGCCATCTTGCTGCAAGGGATGTTGGCTCTAGGGCCTTGAGAATTTTTAACTCTACCTCATCTGGTTGTTTTTATTTTCTTTTCCGTGTCTGGGTCGAAACTACCATCTCCTCATCATCTTTGGAAGTGTGTTGCACTTCCTTGGTTTCCATTTCACTGTCCAAGCTGTCCACAGTATTACTGACCGGATAGATTTTGTTTAAAAATTGCAGTTGGTCTGCGAACACATATTTTTTACGCTTTTTCGCCACCGACCCACTTTTCTTTCCTGCTTTCTCGTCTCGTTTTGATTTTACATAATAATCTCGTAAGTTGGTCCATCTTCTTATTACTTCTTTTCCTGAAAAGACACAAAACTCTTAATTTTGTACAATCTGTATGTGATGGTAAAAAAAAATAAATTATTAAGATTGGAACTCAATTTACCGAGTAATTGTTTGCTTTTTTGATGTTCAAAAATATGCTTTTATGTTGACATGGCAAAACAAATATATTATAAATTATTACAGAAGATTTTTATATTATTATTCATATATTTTTTACAGATATTTGGCGAGTGGTTGCTCGTTCACTGATTTGCACTACACCTACAGGGTTGGAATTTCAACTTCAAGAAAAATCGTTAAAGAAAGATGTGCAGCTATATGGTCAGTGATGCGAGAAGAGTGCATTCCAACACCAACATGTGAGATGTGGGAATCAATTGCGTCAGATTTAGAAAATATCGCTAACTTCCCACACTGTCTTGGTGCTGTAGATGGTAAGCACATACAGCTCACCTGTCCTTTTAACTCAGGATCTATGTTCTTTAATTATAAAGATTATTTTTCAATAGTTCTAATGGCTGTAGCAGACGCAAAGTACAGATTTTTATACGTTGACGTGGGGAGTTACGGGAAAGAGTGTGACTTAACAATATTTAAAAGGTCCAACATGTGAAGAGCAATTGAAGATGGGTCTCAACAGTTACCTGAAGAAAAACCTCTTCCAGGCACAGAGAGTCCTGCAATGCCTTACTTTTTTGTGGGCGATGAAGCCTTTTTTTGCACAAAAAAATATTAAGGCCCTTTGGAGGAACACACTTAACAGTTGTGAAAAGAATTTTCAACTATCGCTTATGCAGAGCACGACGATATGTGGAATGTGCCTTTGGGATCTTTACCAATAAATGGTGTGTGTTTCATCGACCTATCAATGTACAGCCACGCTTTGCAGTGCTCATTGTCAACGCCTGCATCGTCTTGCACAACTACGTTCGTGACAGAGACGAGTATATTGTTGAGGAAACAACAGCAATCACAGGCCTTGATGATTTGGCAGGAGAAATAAATACAAGAGGAGGCTTGACAGCAAATAATGTCAGAAGTGTTCTTTGCAGATATTTCATGTCACATGTTGGAAGTGTACCCTGGCAAATGAACAAGATTTAATGGACCTAAACTGAGACACAGGAGGGTGACAAGTTATGTTTGTGTATTTTTTAACATTAAACATGGATAGTACATGTAATAAGAAAACAGAATTCTATGCTACTCTCTAAACGTAAAACCCTACTTTATTTTGACACAGGTTAGTTTACCCTGTGTCAAAATAAAGTAGGGTTTTACTTATTGTTACCTGAAACCTCAATAAGTCTTAATTAAATATTTCAACATTGTTCTAATAAAGATTTAAAACAGTTTCATAGTTTATGAATCTATCCTTATAAAGGTACTAGGGGCTACCTCCAGTTTTATTATTTGATGGTTGAATACGCCCTTTTGATCTTTGATGGTTGAATAAAGTATAAAAAAGTAAAAAAGTATAAAGTATAAATCTGATTGCTGCGACATTGCAATGGTACAATGTTATAGCGAAAAAAATGTAAACGGTACAGTTTACTATTAGTATATAAATATAATAGTATAGACTGTATTATTACTTACCGAATGCATTTTTTTCTGTTTCACTATTGATCTCAAATTCAGGTTTCAGGGCTACGCATACTTCCTCCCAGGCTTTCTTTGTAGCGATGCGATCTTTGTAAATCTCAGTTGTTTTATCCCATAGGACAGGTTTCACTTCACTTCAACAAGCAAAATAAATACTTCTGTGTCTATGCCATCCATTAATAAGGTCCACGAACACGTACACAACACAAAACAACAAACTGAACACCTACACAACACAAAACAACAAACTAAAACACGCTAGAACTGTAGGCAAGCGTAGAACAGCGCGCAGACTACGAGGCAGCTTCCGTACGACTTAAATCGTCCAGTGTGCAAGCGTGCATTTGGTCACGTAGGCCACTGGACTGAGCGACGGGCACGGAACGATTTGTTTCCGGTGGCAAGAGACTGCTGCAACACGGGTAGAAATCGTGCCCGAGTTAAAATCGTCCAATGTGCAAGGTCTCATAATCTTCATCAGTTGACTAAAATAATTCGTCCGTGCGGAAAAAAACAGCGCAGACAAATGTAATGTGCAAGGAGCGTTATGCTTCGTTTTACCGAAACATGTTTCGACTACCATAACCCAACCATCCACACCTTTCTTTTTTAATAATTAACAGAAAAAAAATTTATTAACTTATATTTCTCAACTATATCCTAAATAAAATTTTCTTAATTGTGTCATGTTATAAGTTCCTTTAATTTCTTGATTTTCAAGCCAAACAGCCTTTATTATTTTTTTGTATGTCATAAGTTTATTGTAGACTGAAAGATCACAATTGTGTCCAAGCAGCTATTGCAGTTCTTTTCTGCATACTAAACTCTTCCTATTTTTCTTGACATGCCTTTTCCACTACAGTTTTCGTGCATGGAAACTGTAACCTAAGGTAATTTTCAAGTACTTTACTATATTCACATATTGGTAAAATCTGATTATTTATTGAGACAACAATAGGATCTATTTTCTTGGAAGTCAAATTTATGTCTGATAATTTTGTTTAATTTAACTTTGTTGGTCATCAAACTCTGTATTTTGTTTGTAGATGTTTCAATGCTTTCATCAAGGTAAGGACAGTTATGTCATCAGCAAAAGCGCTATAATTGTGAGATATCTCGAGTACACAATATACCTATAAACCAAGGACGCTTTTCTACGAAACAACCGTAGTTATACTATTTCACTCTGAATACTACTGGCCATGATGGATTTGAAAATATCTCTCTGCAATATAAGACTTCAATATATCAAAATATATTGGCTTTGGCATATATTTGTTTAGTTTATATTCTAGGTCTTCATGTCATGCTAACAAAAGCTAAGTACACCTTACTCTTCAAGAGCCTTTTCTATTACATTATTGATCTGGTTAATCTAATCTATAGTAGAATGTCTATGTCTAAAACGAAACTCATAAGTTGGGATTAGTTTTTTATATTGCATAATTGGTTGAAATCTCTTTAAGCAATTTCTCAAAATTCTTCATTGTGATTGGCAATAATGACATTGGCTCCTATTGTGTTATTTGCTTGCAATGGACTTACTCAAGGCCATCACAGCACACAAGAAAAAATAAGTAAAACTTTCAAAAGTACGAATTAAACAAAACAACTGTGAAGTATAAAAAGATGTGCAGTATAAGAAAAAACCCTAAACAGAACCTCTGACTGACTGTGAAGAGTACAGTCACATGCATACACAACGAGAGGCCTTGGGGAGAGTGAAAGTTGGTGAATCATAGTAGATTAATAACCTGTCTCCTTGACTCGCCACTAATGCATATAGGGAGTCACATCACCAACTTTTATTATCATTATTATTTTTTAATGCTGTCCGGATTAAGCAAAGTCCGATTTAATAAGGTTTTACTGTAATAATTATAAATTAAGTTCATTCTGTAAAAGTATTATTAAAACTGATAATAGAGGAATTACTTTCAATATATTTAGTTATTCAAATTTTTATTCTAGGTGCAAATTTCCAGTTCCAGTCCTGACTCAGCGGGCCTAATGCAATTGACCAGGTTCAAAATGCTCCTTTATATAGGTTGTGTTATAGCAGAATTATTTTTGATCTGTTGGAGTGCACATACCATTTGTGATCAAGTAAGTTTTCCAAGTTCTACTTTCTCATTACGCTTTATAAATTGTGTTATAGTAGTATTATATAAAATCTGTTGGAGTGGACATACCACTTGGGATCAAGTAGGTTTCCATGGTCTACTTTCTCATTACGCTATAAAAGTTGTTTGATAGTAAGTTAGTATTATATAAGATATATTGAAGTGGACATAGCACTTGTGATCAAGTAAGTTTCCATGTTCTGTTTTCTCATTACTCTGTGTAAGTTGTGTTGCAGCAGTATTATATTTGATCTGTTGGAATGGTTATAATATTAATGATGAAGCTAGTTTTCTGTTAATTACTTTTTCATTACATTATAGAATTTGTGGTGTAGCAGAAATATTTTTCATCTGCAAGAATGGACGTAACTTTAATGATCAAATAAGCTACCTGTTTTGCTTCATATTACAAGTAAACAAGTTAAAGTTGTTTTCATTAAGTAAGTTGTGATATTGCAGATTATTATTAGTCCATTGGATTGGGCAAATCATTAGTAATCATTTGAGGCTACATTTGAGGATGTTCTGCTTTATTATTTGACAATATAACTTTTGTTATAACAGAACCATTCTTGGTTTGTCAGATTCAGTTTTCCCTTTACAAGTTAAAGATTTGACAAAGATTACAAGCAAATCCATGGTTACCTTTTCTTGTTAACAAAAAAATTAATATTTTTCAGTAATTTAACCCTTTGCGATCGGCAGGCCAGTAGGAGTGGCCACAACGCAGTCAGCAGCCACTCGGAATTCTTTCCGCATAAATTGGTTCCAGCGGTCGGACGGCCAGCTGTACTGGCCATGCTCCACTCCGCGTCAACTCGGCATTCATAATGTCGGCTTCTTCCCACCAGGTCGGAATTATTTTTATCACAGACTGCAATTTTTACAAAGGGTATTTTTTTTTTTTAAACAAAAACCAATTCCATTTTAACAATTATTTTCTTTATATACACAGACAAACAACATACTGAACTAAACAAATTCGTATGTTTCAAGTTAAAAGGGAAAATAATGCCTAATTTAATAATTATACAAAAATCACATATATTTAAAACTGACGAGACCACCTTACTGTTTTTTTATTTTAAAACAAACAAACAATATTTTATATTTTATTAATATAGATACACAAACAAACAAGATAATGAACTAAACAAAAACATATGTTTCAAGTTAAAAAGGAAAATTATGCCTAATTTACTAATTATACAAAAATCACAAGACACTGTGTGTACGTTCTCAATGTTGTAAGAAAAGAGCACGTGTTGATTTTGGCATTCCCGGTGATACTTTTCAACGATAAAGCTGCCAGAACTGCTGGTCATTTAGTTAAATAGTTTCTCATAGGTTACAGCACTCTACACACATCACAACATAAAAATATATTGTTAAAATGCAACAAATGTTTCTTGGCCAGTGCTGCTGGCCTTCCGAGCGTTCGACGGTTTTTATCTTGGCCAGTACCACTGGCCATCCGAGCGGCAGGAACAACTGATGTGGAATTAATTCCGAGTTGTTGAGCAAATGTCCGCGGCCAGTACAGCTGGCCATCCGACAGATCAGGACAACCTATAAATATTCTGTCCGATCGCAAAGGGTTAAATGTGTAATTGGTAGTTTGTAAACTCATCTTTGTTGTTTCATTTTAGATTTTCTAATCTCTTTTTCTAACTAACATATTTTACTCTTCACAGGCGGAGAAACTCTGTGACGGATTCTATGCTACAGATTGGCCAATGGCTGATAAAAGTTTTAGAACAAATATTAATACAGCTATGATGAGATGCAGGAAACCAATCTTCTTTACAGCTGGAAAATTTTGTGCAGTGAATTTGTTTACATTTACTTCTGTAAGTTAATATGAGGAGTGTTCAAACATAAACATGAATCTATCAGTTAAACTTTATTTGAATCCAATGAATTTTGTATTATTTCAATTATTTATTGACTTTACACACTATTTTTTATGCTCCAATGCTCAAGAAGTTTCTTTTGAGAAGAGTAGAAGTCTTTTGACTGGATATATAACCAATCTTACACAGCACCAATAACCTCCTTATTAAAGTTAAATTTCATCCCTCCTATAAATTCATTAAATGGGAAAAAGAAAGGAAAGTCTGATGGTACTAAATCTGGAGTATATGAAGGATGGAATAGAACATACCATTTGAGTTTCCGCAACATTTCTATTCTCAAAGGGCAGTATGAAGGCGAACATTGTCTTGATGAAAATAAAATTAATGGTGGGTAACTCTCCTCTTGGAACAAACCACAGGTTTTACTTTTTCTTTTAAAATAAGATAATTGAGGAAATGAATTCTTTGTGAATTCTGAAAAAAAGTGGCTATGATTTTCCCAGGTGACAATGTGGTTTTGGCTTCCAGTGGTGGATGTGAGCTTGGATGTCACCATTGCATATCACCATTACTAGTTTTGACTCTTTAGTGAAATAGTGTACCCATGTTTCATCACAGGCTACTGTAGATTTTAAAACTTGTTTCTTTTCATAATGATAAAGAAGTTGTGTAACTGCAATCAATCTTTTTTTGTGTGGATCAAGCTTAAAAAGACGAGGAACCCATCTGGGACTTACCTTGCTAAATTTAAGATGATCTTTAACTAATTTTTCCACACTATCAACACTTATTTCAAGGTTCTGAGCCATTTCTCTGAAATTACTAGTGCATTCTAAGTCTCTCTGTGTGTCTCTGTGTTAGTTGTTAGTTGTATACATTACATTGTAAAACACTAATCTTGCCAATTGTGAAGTGTGTTCTGTGATTAGATATTAGAATGAAAAAAATATTCCTCCTGCTGAAATTTGTTGACACATTGTGGAAGTGTATTGGGAAGAAGCTATGAATAAGGGAAATGTGCATAGAATGTTTAGTGGGAGGGAGTAGGCTGTTTAATGAAGAAAGAGCTGAAGTTTGTGATCCTAACAGCAGACTGTTATTACTAACACTGAGAACTTGACAAAGTTGATAAGCATATTTGTGAAAACAGATGTTTAAATATTGATAACTGCACGAGGCTTTCACTCAAGTTTCATAATCTGTAATTTATGACATAATTTCTGTTAAGCTATAGTACAAGAAGATTTGTGTCAGGTGGGTTCCAAGAATTCTTAGAGAGGAATACAAGAACAAGCTTATGGGTACTGCTCTATATTTTTTGGAGAACTAAAAAAATAGTTTGACAGAAATGGTGATGAATTTTTCAAACTAATCATGTCTGAGGATGACACTGGATCTCTCATTACACATCTGAGACAAAATGGCAATTCATAGAATGGCATCTTTCTAAATTTCCGACAAGAACAAACAATTTCAACCAGACTCTGTCAGCTCAGAAAATCATAGCTACAGTTTTCTGGGCCAGGAAAGGCATTCTCTTAGTTTGGAGCAACAATAAATTCAGATGAGTAACATTGACAGCTCTCAGGTAGGCAATCTAAAACTGGCAGCCAGACCTAGTCTACTTCATGACAATTCTCAGCCACGAGTTGTAGTACTATATTGTTAATGGATAAGTTTGGATGGGAGAAACTTGATCAATCCCTTTCCTCTACAGTCCTGATCTTCCATCTTCAGACTTTTATCTTTTTTCAAAGCCAAAGGAATTTGTGGTTGGAAACAAGAGCATAGCCAGGATTTGAGCTAGAGGGGGGGGGGGCTAACTGGGATAAGGTAAAAATACAACAAAAATTCAAGAAAAACTGATATAATTGGTTATTATGGATTTTTTATAATAATGGACAAGGAACATAATAAAGAAATGACAGTAAGTCTACACTAGAATCAACCTTCTTGGATTTGCTGAAAATCTGTCTAAAACAATTTTTCTATTCAATCTTGGTATTGTTTTATGAATTGTCTATGTACACTCATTAAACATAGCTCAGTCAGCCTCTCTTCCCCCATTGTGCTTCTCAGCCACATCTTCACTCTTCAAAGTGTACTTAAGCAGTGTTCTACTGTGGCTGTAGTAGACGGGAGAGCTAACAGAATGGATAAGCCTTGTCTTGTTGCAAGGTAGAAGAAGTTTGTTTCTTTGAACAGGTCTACTACTTCAAGCTCTTTTCAATTTTCTTCCATTAGTTTTTTGTCTTTTACAAACAATATAACAGATCCAACTCAGCCTTTATATCATCCAACCCATAGAATTCTGTAAAGGACTTAGATATTTTTTGAACATCCATGATGCTCATTTTCCGCATCACATATGGATTGATTTTCGTTAAGGCGAAGACTGGCATGTTTACTATTAAGAATCAAAGCTTTAGAGATGTTATTATGGAGTTTAACCCTTTGAGTGCCACGGTGACGATCTATCGTCACCATTTTTTCGTGCGAGAAGTGCCACGGGACGATCCATCGCCACTGCGTATTTCGTAGTTTAATTAATTAATTTGTAATCTGCTATATATATAGTATTTCGGTGTTTTAAAATACTTTGTGGTATATCCAGTGATATTCAGTGGTGGAAAAAAATTTATTTTGGCTAAACAGATGACAACAATCACAGATGCACAAAATCAGCTGTTGTCATTTTCACTTGTAGTTCAGAAGTGTACTGATATTGTCCTTGTGGGATAATATTATTATCTCGCTACAGTCATCAGTTTTTTTGTAGTTTGTTGTTCGTTTTATTTTATTATTTGTTTGTTGAAGGTTATTATTTTAGTTATTACAAGTTTAAAGTAGTATTTTGGAATAATATATTGCTTTGAAATGGCGGAAGAAAACCTAAGAAGTAGCGAAGTAGACAGATTACTTTTAGGTTATTCAGACGATGACTCTTTAGCCTCTGAAGATGATTTGTTACATTTATTTGGGGATGACAGTGATCTAGACCTGTTATATCAACCAGAAAGTGATAGTGATAATCAGTTTAGTGATAGTGATATTGATTTAAACTTAGATCAACCTAGTACATCAGGTCAACAAAATAGGCCTAGGTTAGGTTAGGATAGGTTAGTTCTGAGATAAAAGTTTTTTGTTTGAGTTTGGTTTTCAACCAAATAATTTAAAAATTTGGTCACTTATAGAAAACAGTATATAGATAGAAAATAGCACACTTCCCATGCATAAAATATTTTTGGTTTGTGAGGTAAAAAAAAAAAAAAATGTAAAATTTTTTTTCTATATTATCTAAAGTTTGATTTTTAATAATTTTTTTTTTTTTTATATATATAGAAACCAAACTTATTTACAAATATAATTGTAGCCTAGGTAACACTGAACATTTTGACACTAAATTTGTTAAGATATCTTGTATACAATTTAATCTGTGTCGTTTATAACAAAGTTCTCCAAAAAACCATTTATACCTGTGGCATTTTTGGGTGAGTCTGTGCATTTTAGATGTGTTACCGAATTTACCACTTATGAAATTTTTCTTGTGGCACTCAAAGGGTTAAGTAGGGTGTGATCAAAAACCGCCTCCATAACTCATTGACAGAGTCTAGTGGTGGATTATTCCTGTAGTTTTGATTCATAGTCTGACATGGTATAGTGGTTTATATCTCTAGATCGTTGGCAACATCTTAGGCTTTCTCAAGAATCTCTTTGGTTATTTGTTCCATATCTTCGTGGTCCTTTTGGAGGACAGACAGGATTTGGTTTATGTGATTTCTCGCCATAATATGATCCATGCTTCTTGCTTGTAAAGCATTAACAACAGGCTCTAAAACAGCCGAATATTTAGCAATAATCACTAGTGCTACAACAAATGATGGGGTTGTTAATAAGTGTAGTTGATAAGCAGATTTTGTCGTACTGTAATTACTAACTTCAGATAGCTTTTCTAAAGCTTTGATAATATCTGGAAAATGTTGAGAAAACTTTTTGATACTTTTATATTTTTCAGACCATCTAGTCTCACGAAATCTCGTTAGGTGCCAAACTCCTGCGACCAGGTGATTCTCTGAAGAAACTTATAGTATCCTTCACAGTTGCTACTTTGTTTCTAATGTCCGCTGTTTTGTTGGCATCATTCTCTACAAGATTTAATTTCTGGCTTGAACAATGAAAAAATGATGATCGAAAATACTTTCTTTTTGAATTGCCTGCACTCCACCTTCTATACCAGCCATTGTAGAATAACCATCCAAATCAAATCCTACACAATTTTCTGGTGGAAGATTTTGGTTGACAATAAAGTTGTCGATTGCTTCACCAATTCATGAGGCATCTAGGGTTTTCAGTTCTACAGAATCCATGAATTCTTCTCTGATCTTCTCTTGGTTTTCATCATAACCGGTGGTGGCGATTGCCATGATGAAAGTACAGACTTCAGACACCATGAGTGTTGTCATCGAGCAGGGAACTGTGTGCACCTGCTCGAATACATCACCAGGCCCTGCCATCACAGCTTGCATACTTGTGTAAGAAGTATACAGTACCTATACTATATAGTGTGGTGTGTAGTTTCTCTCCTCTAACATGTAGCTCCCTCAAACGGACGCCAGAGCAACTAACTTCTGGTCTCAATTTGTGAGACACGATTTCTTACCCCCTCCCATGGAGTAATCAGACCTGTATGTAAGACCGTGGGTCATAGTGACCGAGACATTGAGAAAGGCAGTTTATGTAAGAGACGGATGTCGTCAACTTTGAAGACTATATATTAAAGACCACTGTAAAGAAGTTCTTGGTTTTTGCATGTCTAATCTAAGTATCTTGAATAAAATCCTTGTTTAGGAGGAGGGGCAGCTGCCCATTGTTAGGAAATGATGATGAATAGAAATTTGATATTTAAAAATATCTTCTTTCCTGTCTGTTATATATATAAAAAAATATTAAAGTATGGACAGTATTCTACTATAGAATTCCCTTTTTGTATTAGGATCAGAATTTTTGTATTAAAATAAATAAAAATGGTTTTCATACCTTTTATGAACAAAGATTATGACATCAAAATTGTTCTAGTAACCATTCTTATAAATGCAGCTCTATCAAATTTGAAAATTATTATTTTGAGCCTAAAAATCTTCCCATACAGTTCTGCAAATTTTGCCTAGATGTTTTGCTACATCAATGTGACAGCATCATCAAAGCATACAAGTTGATATTATCCACAATGTTGTTTTTCACAATTATTGAATTTATTTTATTTTTATAATATTTTCGGTGTGATATTTATATGTACTGTTATAAGTGACTGTTTTTATAATAATTTATGTTTAAATATAATAATTGTGACAAAACATTGTGGATAATATCAACATGGGCTGATGATGCTGTCAAATTGATGCAGCGAAACATGTAGCAAGATGTACGAATTGTATGAAAGTCATAACTAATAGATATATTTTATAAATAATATTACATCATACATTAAAAATTCTAATACAAATTTTATATGTAAAGGTAAATTTTTTCTATGAATTGAATGAATATATAATTATACTTTAACAGAAAAAATTATGTATACATACGATCCGTAGAAAAAAAATTACGTTTTCATTTCTGTAGATTAGGTTATGCAATTATTAATTCATATAAATAAAATAAAATAGAACTTTTTATGTTGCATAATGTTCATAAAATAAGTGTGATTTCTATATTCATCTTGGCTTATAATAAAAGAACGATTTCATATAAATGATATAATTAATCTGAAGTTGATGGTTTATGTTTGTTGCAGATTATGAAAGCTTCGTACTCCTACTTCTCAGTTCTGTATAATTTTATATCATCCATGGATGAGAAAATATAAACAAAATCCATATAGTTATATGTGTATGTAGTTATTGCAGAAATAATAATTTATTCAATTAAAAATGGGCAAATAATATTCACATTAGTTTGACATTAATTTCTAACTCTAAATATACATTTAAAGACATATGTACAATAACAGGAGGGTAATTATGGCTTTGGAATATTTTATAAATGGCATTCCTTTATTATTACAAAAGAATTATATAACATTTTAAACTTTTCCACTGCTGATCGGCTGAGCTTTCCTGGAACTTTATCAGTGGTGTATAATTAATACAAGCAGTGGTGGTTATTCAATTGGAGTACTAGAGCAAGTGAACTTCTGCAAGTATAAAATGAAAATACAAATAGCTGCTTATAAAATTATATATAAAGTTGGAATTGGTTAGAAAATGAACTATCCTAAATGAATGCATAAAATGAGGAAACTAGTTTGACCTGCATTAGTAATACCTAAGTACTTGTACATTCAGCTGTGACTATGGCTATTAATAAAATGAAAGTTTGTGAACTAAAAGAGCTAGTTTTTCATTGTCGCTTAAAAAAAGATAGAAATCAAACAACACCTCAGCTCAGTGCTGTGCAGATAACAAAATAACAGTGTTTTTAAAAAATAGTGATGATATTTATGATAAACAGTATGGATCTATTGATGTGAAGTCACAAATTAATTGTAGTGTTTTACTTGTTTGTTATTTGCAAAACAAAGAGTTCAATCTACCTGGATAAATTCTGGTGTTAGTGATTTAGCTCATTTAACCCAAAAAATATAATAAGCAATTTGTTGTTTTTGTATTCATACATTCTAATTAAATATTTTAGTATAAAATTAATGTTTGTAATTCCATTACTAGATGTAAAATTGACTAGTACTTCATCTGAAAATTTGGTTTATAAAAGAATGTTATATTTATTAAAGTTAATATGTACTAGAGAAAACAGTAAAATTAAAATGCTTGTCGTATTTCTTTACACACTCCTGTGAAACCCCATTTTAATGACATGTGCCACTACTGAGAAATACTATACATTTTGTAATACTTGGTTCATTTTATATTTAATAATTGTCCAATAATAAAACAAAACACACATTTTAAATATTTATAAAAAAAGTTCATATTTTGTTAGATAAAACTTCATAATTGATTGTTCTCCTAAAATTTTACCCATACTGATAAAAAATTCAATATTTAATCATCTTAGTACCCTAAAAAAACAGCTATTCTGTAAAGTTATAATAAATAATAATAAAGACAATAGAGCACAATTTAAACAAATCGTATTAAACATACACATTATTTTTATCATAATATATAAATCTTTATACTATGTAAAGTTGAATTGATTTAAGTACATTATTCTGCCATCCCTAGCAATGTCTTAACTTCTCCTGATGCATTTCGGATGAACCACATTTTTAAAGCTACTTACTAGTAGTCTTTGCTTTTTCATAGAAGGTAGAAAATCTTCATAGACATTGGGAAGCCCATATTTCCAATAATGTGAGATTCTCACTCACTGAAAACCACCTGTTAGTATCCCTATCACATTATAGGTGCCAAGCTAAAAGAGAAATTGTATTAATCGAAAAGATTTGTGAAAAGTGCTGAACCTAATGAATCCACACCAATGGCTAGATTATAGGACTGGCTGGAAGAAAGTCTGGTCAGGAATAACTTTGTCAACTGAACGAACCCAGTTTAAAGTGGAGGAAGCTAGATAGCACTATCTGTCTAGGAAAATTAATATGCATGATAAATGATGGGAGTTACCTAACAAATACCTTGATCTTGATTATTAGTGAGGTTAATGGGAGATCATAAGCAACTTATTTTTCTGCCTACTTGAAACTGAAATAAGCATGCAAAAGTGACATACTACATGCAATTCCGAATTGCGTACCGTCAGTTGCAATTTCAACAGTAAAATATTAATGTAAGAGCATCCAACATTTTCTTCTGATACCTTCTCCATTAGAAATATCCTATTTAAAGACATATGTCATACAATTGCATTACACCTACAGCTTCTGAAACAGAATTGATGAGCTATGAGATATGTTAGTAATATTTATACAAAATATTACATTAGGGCTTAAAATTCAAAATTTGTAGCTTTAAATAAAATTAAGTTCATATTGGTTTAATTAATCAACAAGTTAATACTAATATAAAACATGAAATACTACTAATAATAATTCTGTTGCTTGTTAAGCTGGTCTTGTTAAGTCTATTCGAAACCGTAATAAATTAATTAAGCATTTACAATATAAAATCACTTTAAAAATTATTTGTTACAGAAACATTTTAAATTCATTAATGAAACTAGTAAAATTTGATATTTATAAAAACAAAATTAACACAACTACTAGAGACTCTCAAAAATTTTGGTCCATGGTTGGTGATGTCACTAGTCAGCCAGATTCAAATGAGCGGGTTCCAGTTGAAGCCTTTAACGAAGGTGGCAACCCTGCTATAACCTCTCAAAAGAGGCAAATATGCAATTCTTTCAACGAGTGCTGTGCCTCTCTAGGAACACAGTTAGCGAATCCTCTCAAATCCTGCTGGCCATCCATGTCAGGGTTTCGGTTTTTGTTCTGCAGGCTGTTGCTGAACGAGAAATTTCTGCCATAGATAAAAATCTGAAGGGTAGTTCTGCACCAAGCTGGGACTCTGTCCTAGCAGAATTACTGTAAAATAACATAAGCTCTTTAATTAGAACACTTCACTATGTAATTAATCAAAGTATTGGATCTGAGAAATTTCTCAACACTTTAAAAATTCCAATCCATAAATCAAGGTTAAAATCTTCCATTGGTAATATTAAACCGATTTCTTTGTTGGTTACTATCTCCAAAACTCTTGAGAAGTGTGTCAAAGTCCAGCTTATAAACTATCTTGAATGCGAGATATTACTGCTAGTACTAATATGGATCTAGGTGCAATAAATATAATTTAGATGCCTTATTTTACATTACTGAATTAATTACAAACAAAATTGGGATGAAAACTGGATTCTTACTTACTTTTCTTGGCATAGCTAGGGCCTTTGACTCAGTGAATTGGATAACACTCTTTACACAATTAAAACTAATTGGTATAACAAATAAAGCTTTAAACTGGTTTATTAGTCATTTTGATTGACGTTTAGAAATGGTTTCTATTAACGGGGTTGAGAGCAACACAGTTAGCATAGATTATGGTGTTGTAAGAATATGTACACTTGGTCATTTATTATTATTTTTAATGTACATAAGCAATATTTAAAAAGTTAATGTCAAGGGTAACCTTTTTCTTTTTGCAGGCGATATGGCTCTGGTGTCCACAGGTAGGTAGTTCATGAGATGAGGCTTATGACCAGGCATATTCGGACCTTTCTCAAATTAAAAATTGTTTGATTACAATATTCAGACAGTAAATGTAACAAGAGCCAAATATCTACCAATCATTTTTGTCAAATTATGATCCAATTACAAGGATGCTGGTGTTGCACTCCTGTGTTGATCCAAGGTCTGTTACCTATGGTTGTGGTATTATTAAGCATGTGGACCAATATAAATAACTGGGTGTAATTATTGATCACCCGCATGTTCAGTGTGTTAAACAAAGAGTACGTAAGTTTATTTACGAATTCATATATTTTTGCTGACAGTTGAGTGCTGTATGACTGTATGTTTCGCCTATGTGCATTCGGTGCCACAGTATGGAATTTTGGCGTGGGGTGGCGCTTTACCTTCTGTTTCAGAGCCACAAGCAACTTCACAGAGAGCACTAATCAAAACAGCCTTGAAAAAGAGTAACAGATATCCTACACATTTAATATATTCAGAATATTCAGTCCTAGTGGTCTCTGTACAATAAAATTGTAGATTGTGACTCTACTAGTGTTCGAATACTTGCAGCACCAGCGTGTGTGTTTTAATTTAAATCCCCGAAGATAACAACTTTATTTGAAATTAGCAGGAGATTGTCATTATCCTGAAAGTTAATAGTAAGGGGGGGTGTTGTATGTAGAAATATGAATTGTGTGACTGCTGTCAAGCTCAAGCTTAATGGTAGTAGCTTCAACAGGTGTCAGTGAGAGCAACATTATTTCCACATAATTAATATGTTTATTTATTATTAATACGCCTAGTATTTGTTTTGTTGGTGCAATACATTTTAAAATTTGGAAGAGTAATTTTAAAGGTGAAAAAGCTCTTGGTCATCATCGCTTTATAAAAAAAGGCAGATAGAACATAAAATAAAGACCCCTGTCCTTGAATACTCTAATATAATCAGGGTCAGACGAAAAAAAAAGTTAGTTAAGAGAGACCTGATAGGAAAGATGAAAGAGAGAAATCTAACCCAAGACTACATAAAAAAAATTGTAGATCCGGCTAGGGTCCCTCATGATTGCCACACCCATTGGGTAAAGAGTAATTTTAATGTGTGGCTTTAAGTGTGTTCTGTAATTAAAGCTATTTTATAGTTATTTGCATATAGCGAAACAATTCTAATTTTGTATACCTTGAACTTTTGAGAGTTAAACTTGTATGTTTTGGTGGTCTGGAAAGGGTTCGGGGTGTGACAACGTAAAATGTGTTGAACTATACTAACTACAGACCCCTATAGGAAGGCTATGTAGAATAAAATCTAAAGTTATCTACTTCTGGTTTGCTAAAAATGTATTTTTATCATGAACAAAAGGAAAACGCTTGTGTGTACTGTCTAGGATTTTTTTTTATTAGGCCCCTCAACTTGGAGCGCTGCTGTACTGACAAAAGTAATGCTAAAAATTAAATGAGCATATCATCGTGCTCCTTATTAAATTTCCTGTAAATCCATATATAGATTATATGTTTTAAACATTTTGTTAAATGCAAAAATAACGATGGAAGGTAAAAAAACATGGTTTTGCAGTCCTTTTTCATAAACACGCTTCTTTGAATTTGCGCAGTGTAAAAACTAAGGGTGCTAAAAATATTTCCTGTTAAGGGTTTATTAACAGTATTATTTTTAACAACATATTCAAGTTTTGTAATAAAATAATCACTACAACAATTGTTATTAACGTTTTTATGAATTACTAGTATCTTAATTTTGGGTAAGAATACAGGAAAAAGGTTTTTATGGAACTAACTAATAATTATGTAGAACTAATAAACTAAACTTATAGAAGTAAAATTTCAAATTATATTTATTTAAATGTGTTTTATAAAGGCTTAAAAGTGATATAATCGTTCTGCTATTTGTGCAGCGAGTGATACTCAGGGCCCAATACAAATAGAGCACACTATCACTTATTATAGCAGCAATAATTGTTTTCTTCTATAAATTTGGTTTACACAAATTATATTTTGTAGTTTTAAATTTATTTCCGTAAATAAAGTAGGTGTAATTTATAGTCACGTGTTGTCAACGTTTTCTCATCATGTGTGAATATTTTTAGTCGTTACTTTAATTTTTAATTCATTGTGCACTCTTCCATCACTGCAATAGCTGCCACTATCTTTCACAAAGAAACAAAAGGTTCCCAACGCCAAGGCCTACCTTTTGACTTATCAAAATTTATCTAAACATAGCAGTCTGTGAGTAAATAAGTTGTGAGGTTTCTGGCTGTCTATGAGTTAGTTGTCATATTTAATTCGTGTTGGGCTAAAAGAGTTTGTTTTTAGAATGTATTATGTTTATAAAGTTTGTATCTGTCAGTGTTGAGATAGTGGTGACAAAATTAAAAAGCTTTCATATTTTTCATTTCTTTTTACTCAGTAGCAAAGTAAGACAATGCCAAAATCCCCATATATTCATAACCACAAAAACAATTTATATCAAGTGCAAAGTTCGAAAACGAAAAACATGCCAGTTGTGCAAATGATATGACACCTGTGGAAAGGACTGCAGAGTGCCTTAAAATTTCAGAAAGAACAGTAAAACGTGTTACAAGTGAAGCCCTTAGGAGTGGAGACAAATTTGAATCTCCAAGAAAGGATGACCAAAAATTACATTAGATGAATTATTAAAAGGCATAATTTGACATAAAATCCACCAATATTATATTGAAAAAGATTATCCAACAGTAGAAAAGGTACATAAATATCTAGAAGAGAATGTCCCCGATTTTCCAAAAATAAGTAGATCTTCATTACTAAAACAAATAAAACTAATGGGTTTCGATTTAAGAAATTTTGCAGTAAACCTATCCTTATGGAGTCTATGACCATTAGAGGAGCCAGGGCCGAGTACCTAATGAAAATTAAAAGGTTGCGGGAGTCAAAGTATACAGTTTATTATACAGATGAAATGTGGTGTGGCGCAAATCACTCGATGAAATACGGCTGGCAAGAACAAATTCTACCTGGTGAAGAACATCAAAATTTTGATTTCTTTTTTTTTAGGGTTGTCCAGCAGATAAATGGATAGAGGGGAGGTATATGTAAACGATCTGGTGCTGGGAAAAGAGCAATAATTTTACACATAGAAAGCTAAAATGGATTTTTTGATAATGTAAAAAAAAATTGTTGAGAAGAAAAATAAGACTGCATATTATCACGATCAGATGAATGCATAGCATTATGAAGAGTACATTAGTAATCTAATATTTATAATTAATATTCAAAAACAGTTTGTCCGGATGATCCTAAACAAAAGTAGGTTGGAACATTCAAAGCCATTATTCCTCTCTTTACAAAAAAATATTACCTTTAAAATACTTGTACATTTACAAAGTAGGTACTTAAGTTATTTTTTATAAAAAGTAGAAACAAGCAACTTTCTAATAGGTCTGGTGGGAGGAGGGTACGGTTAAGAAGTGCAGGATATTTTGTAGTGCCAAAACCTTTTAAAACTTACTTTATGAAGACTTTTTGTTTCCTCAGGCCAAAATTATTTAATGTTCTGCCTGGCCACATCAAATATGGAAATTCAATTGATTTTTTTTTTTTTTTGCGAAAATTGATAAATTGGCTCTTTAAACAGGAGGAGGTTGAACACTTGTTTAATGTATGCAGTTAATAGTTAATAGTACAGTGACCCCTTATGTATTATTGCTCTTACAGGTGTTTTTGAATATGTGTCAATTTTATTATGATTTGGCTTTTTACTTTTTTTCTCTCTTAATAAGAACATGTGAATGTACATTGTTAATATTTGTGTAAATGCTCACCGATATTTTTTGGGAAAAAGTAAAAAAAAACTCTTTGTAAATTATAATTTTTGTTTTAGTAGCTATATATCGTTAGGTTAATTTTGTCTTACTGATGTCATATTTTATTTCGCAAAATGTACGAGTGGCTATCACCAAAGCGGGATATGCCTTTAGGGGAGCCGGGTGTTTTTCTTTGTTGTTTTTTTCTCTTCCAGAGTATGTGGAGTTTTCTTTGAACTATATTATATTTTCTATTCAAGTCAATGTTTTGTATTTTTATTACTTTTAGTTTAGATAAGCAAATGTTATAGTTATAAACAAACTATATTAGTTTTATGTATAGGTGTATAAGTATGATTGGGCGTAAGTGTATATATTTAAGAATATGGTACAGGTCCAATGTACACTTTATGTCTATTGTAGATTTTTTAAATTTTTTCTTACTCTTTTTTCTCTCTTGCTGATTACTATTGTATAAAATAGCTATACTAGATGTGGTAATAGTTTGTATCTGTATTGTTAATGGGGGGAAATAAAATAAAATTTAAAAATATATAAAAAAGAGTGGTTTAGCGCCATTGTACAAAACATTCCTCAAAAATCTGCTATTGTAATAGATCAGGCTCCTTACCATACAATGATAAATCCGGAAACAAGAAACCCTTGTAGGAGTTGGCTTTAAAGACAACATCATTACTGTGTTGATGTGACTGTTAAGAAAAACATCCCATTACCGGAAAGAGAGTCACAGTGGGGAGTGCTTACCAAACCAGTGGTACTATTAAAGTCACACTTCAATGTAAAAGAAAATTTATTGGACATAATAGTGAAAAGAAGCAATAAATACATTCAAGCCTATGTCGCATTGTGAATTAAATGCAATTGAAATTATTTGGGCTTATGTTAAAAAATGATGTAATAAAAAGAAATAAAAGCTATAAGGTAGAAGACGTATGTTAGTTAGTCTCAAATATTATGGATAATGTACCGGGAAATTTGTGGAAAAACTGTGTCGAACGTGTTAGGAAAATAGAAAATCAATATGTTCAAAGTGAAAATTTAGTTGACATTGCAGTGGAACCCATGATAGTAAATGTAAATGAGTCAGAGTCGAGTGAGGATAGTAAGGAGAGAAAAAGGCATGTGTTGTGAAAGTTGGAGGAATCTAAACGAATCAGCGAGGAGCACGCGAAACTCGTGTTTCACAGAAGGGAGGAAATTCGGTAGGGACAGAATTCGAAAAAGAGAGTAGTCTTAAAAGGGAAGCCGCAGAGTCAAGTACTGGGACCAGAGCAGTCTGATCTGTGGTCCGGGAATTCTTGAGAACCGTTGACAAAAGAGGCAAGACGTCTCTGAGTCAGCTTAGTAGAGTAGTTGTGTTTAAGAGTCAAGTAAAAGGATTAGTTAAATTGCATGTAAGAAGTAGTGGAGGGTCAAGCAGAATTCTAAAGGGAGTTACGATCTACAAGAGCCAAGGAGTTAGCATTCGTCGCCGATAAGGAAGCTAGGATCAGAGTCACTCTAGAAAGCAGGGAAGGAAGTTAAAAAGTGCATCGATCAGTGTGGTGAATTAATAGAGTCTGTAATAGTGTTGTGTAGTGCACTGTGAAAATCCACCAATTGATGGGAGCGACTTCTTGATAAGTACAAAGTTGTTATCTATTCTTTAACTAATCATAAATAAATTTCACTTTAATTGAGCCAGAAAAGATCCCGACCCGAGTTAAGAGTTAATGCTAAATAGAATGATCAAACTGAGCAAACCGTGGCAATTCAATAAATATTAAAGTACAGTTAAATTGTAAGGAGTATAAAATTCAAAAGGAGTTATTATTAGCAAAAGCAATTCAGTAAATGTTAAAGTAAAGTTTTCCACATTGTAATTTGTACAAAAGTTATAGGAGTTTCATTAGACCAATAGATTTAAGATTGATATAAAAATTATTGTGTGTAAATATTCAAGGAAAGGATATATACAAGGCCTTGAATATTGTCTAAAATATAAAAAATAAAAAACCTATTGTAAAAGAATAAATTAAGTTAAGGAATGACTGAAGAATGAATGGAATTAGTTAAGAACCAATGAAATAAATTTATGTAAATGTTCTTTTGTTATAGATTTATATTTCAATAAATTGGAATAATTCAAAAGGTAAAAGTTGTGTTTGCGTTATTAATTAATAAAAAAATAACAAAATCACAATTTTTGGGAAATATAACTGTTATGTTTTATTTTGACGCCCAAATCGTGGGACAATAAAGTAATAGTTAATAATAAATAAAACATAACAAATGTTATGTTATATTTGGCACCCAACATTTGGGGCAAGTGAAAGTAAAGTAGAGGAGTTTTATGTTATAATATATATATATATATTAAATTCATTATTAAGATATAAAAATTATACAGCTGTAAGTTAAATCGGTATTAAATATAAAACTTTAATCTGTTGACGCTCGGAAAAAAGAACCCAGTATAAAGTGCCTGTATTTCCATCGTTGTTAACCGTAGCCGGCTGATCAAAAACATGCTTTGTTTAAAATTGTACAGTAAAGTATTTGTAATCCAAAATAGAATGTCAATTCCTTCATTGGAGTTTATTTACATATTTTAAAAATATCAGTGCAAGTTGCACTTATCTATAACAATCCGTTATGGAGGGAGATATTAATGATTCATAAAAACTTTAATATCAATTGTTGTAGTGATTATTTTATTACGAAACTTGAGTACGTTGTTAACAATAATATGTACTGCTAATAATTCCCTAACAGGAAAATTTCTTAGCACCCTTAGTTTTTACACTGTGCAAATTCAAAGACGCGTGTTTATGAAAAACGGCTGCAAAACCATGTTTTTTTTTACCTTCCGACGTTATTTTTTGCATTTAACAAAATGTTTAGAAAATATAAACTATGTTATACAGGGAATTTAATAAGGAACACGTTGACATGCTAATTTAATTTTTAGCATTACTTTTTTCAGCACAGCAGCGCCGCAAAGTGAGGGGCCTATAATAAAAAAATCCTATAGGAGTGATCTCTCAAGGTGCGATAAAAATTATTTTTCAGCTGGATATGAACTTGCAAATTGAAAGTGATGACGATTTTGTGATAACAAGGGCTTACCGACGGACTGAAAAGCGGAAAACTGGTTTAGTACAATTAAGTTTTTGGGCCTTCATTTTGGTTTGGATGGCGAGAATTATTTTATTTCTGTCTTATTTTTTATGAAATTTGTCTCGTCACACCAAAATCTTTAAAATGAGGTATCACAATGTACATCCTATTTAAAAATGTTGAGTCATCCTCACACCCTGATTGGCCAAAAACCCAAAATTAGGACCTATTGAGATAGCCTCTTTTACCTGATAAGATTGTCAAATAGCAGTAAAGTTAAGTTAGGAATTGCAATTTCCTTTTTAGATATCTTTATACATCACGTTAACACCAACCTTCTTAGTTAAGATGGTCTAAAACAAAATTTTCCGTGTGATATTTTTATTGCCTATCGAGGTCTTTAAATGGATATATGACATAACAGTGTGCGCCTTTAGATTTATTCCCTACGCTTCTACCTTCTGAAGTCGAAAATTGGTAAATGTGGGCACTTCTCTACGAGAAGATTGAAGTAAAATCGTGTTTACCTATCTTAATTAATAACAAAGTTAAGAGGACGGAGGTGTAAATCTATGTTTCTGCACCTCACTATATAAAGACTAGTGTTTCAATAACCGGAATAGATAAATAAATTTGATTTAATTACATTTTATATTCCTGTACATTAATAACCACGAAATATGTTAATTGATTTAGTCAAGCAAATTTCTTATGTTCTGTACCTTATTGTTGTGTTTTAGCGATTGTTGTGCCTATAGTAATAGCAAAGCGGGAGCACCGATGGAGGCCAGGTCAAGTCCCCTCGCACGCACCCATCCTCACACTCTGCGCGCAATGGATTTGGACCTTCCTTCCTTCCAACCCTATGAGTCACCTAGTGTACTTCAGTCTATCGAACATTAATTTTGTTATACTTAATTTTATTTAAAAATTAATTATGTATACAGATTCTACATAACATTTCATGAAAAATGATACCAAACATAGTACGAATATTTACTCTAGTAGACCTTAGATCACAATACAATGATAGTCAACAATCGGAGATCGTTGATATAATTTAATTTTTGTTTACTAATTTTAATTTATACTGTTCATTTTGTCTTTCAAAATAAAGTAACACGTCTTTATAACCTCCTCTGTAGTCTGAAACATTTATTTTATGTAGTCTGCTTTTAGTAATGTATTATTATAAATTATGTGAATATTATTTGTAAATTATACTTGTAAATATAATTTGAGTGTGTATATTATTTAAATAATATTTGAGTATATTCGAATAATAAATTATAATGCGATTACATTACAAGTTTGAGTTTTTATAAACCTGAAAAGCTTGTGGATTGATATATTATTGGATTACGTGGAATGTGAAATATGATACCAAACAAGGTACAATTTATAGTAAATATACGTTGTTTTGTATCATTTTTCTTGTTATAATCTATAGAGATCAAAAAATACTAAACAAATCAAAAGAAAATTACAAATAAACAAAATTATATTTTGATTGGTCAAGTATAGTAGGGGACGCGGCCGATCCTAATCCCCTGCGCTTGTGCGTGTGCGGTCTACGTGGCTACCTAGCCTCCATCGGCACTCCCGTTTTGCTAGTATTATAAGTCCTTGAACAATGATTTAGGCTGATAAGACATTTTGTAAAAAAACTGTGAGACCCAATAAACAAATTTGTTATAGACCTACCAGACAGACAGAAACCTGAGCAGAACCGTCATCTCTAGAGTGGCTCGCGCACGCATGTAGGGGCGATGGCGGGGAGGGGATTGGAGCGGTGATGGGGATAAATTGTTACATTTTTGCCATAATATAAAGGATTTTAAAACCTATAATTTAATGTCTTTTACTTTGTAAAATATTAAAATTTACTAATTTTAGTTCTCAGGAACATAAACAATGCACATTCACAGTTTTTTTTAGCGCTGTAGTAGGTTTGAAAAAGAAAATATTAAGCCCTAAGCAATGAAGCAGCGGCCAGGTATGTCATTCTCTACAGTTGTACCTGCGCGAGTCAAAACCGGCACACAGTTCTTTCTAAGCGGTACCCCTATAGCGACTCAAATTGAGTGGATGTTCGTTGTATATCGCTTCACGACAACATGTGGCGAGAAAACTTAGATGCCTGCAATTGATGAAATAGAGTGTGAGGAAGACTTGCCCTCACCAGTAGTACCTCGTCTCAGTTTCCTTATTAATACTATTACTACCCATTCTGGCAGCAATTTCCTTTCAGTTGACTCAATCATGCTAATCTGTGCGTTGCACACTAGTGTTTTTAGCTTAGCAGGTAGTGAAGTGATGGCTGGGGCAGGGTTAAACTCTACTACTACAAGATCACACATTTCTTACGCTCATATTTTAACATATCGTTAAATTAGTTTGTGGTGGAGGATTTACGCCGTTTGCTCATGCGCAAGTCAAACATATTCCATGCTTATACTATCCGTAATGTGCAGATTTTAAAATATAAACTCTATCAGTAGGGTACATTACTATTTAAATGATTTATAAAAATGTATAACGTCATAAATTAAATAACTAAACTAAATTAATTAAAACCTATTTTCAAAACGGATTTCTACTTTAGAGATCTTACTTATTAACAATGAAATCGGCGAGGTTAAACCAATTGCGGGATTTGAGGCAAGTTCTTGGAGTATCATTTTAATAAATACTCAATTACATTCACCTGCATAAAATTACCAAATACAGTATTTCTTTATTTCTTATTCTAATCCTAAGTTTGAAACTATCATAAGTTATTAATAATCATAATTCTTAGTTGAAACCTCTGGATTGCTTATTGTAATACAGTAATTTACCTTAGTCTATAACAATCCTTTATTAATGCAGCTACGGCCGTTTCATCTTCAATGAGACATCATCAGGCTTTTGTACATGGTCACAAATATTTTACAAATAATTATACAAACGTCATATAATATACAACATTTTATGAATTGAATCACTATAATACTGTTTAAATATAATACACTAAAATCCACACACATGTTGTTGTCAACTCGCAATCAGTAACTGAAATGGTTTCTATTTTCTGGTCAGTGAATTGATTGTGTCATAATATAGGGTTTGAAGCAAAGTTCAACTTGTCATTCAGCAGCATGTCCGGATTGTGTCTGTTGTGAGTAAATCTGGAACTCTTCCAAGATATTTAATAGTTTACTCTTTTTACATTTATGAAGAATTTTAAGGTTGGTTTCTATATTATTATAATTATGATTTTCTTTGGTCAAATGTTCTGTGTATTTTGATTTATTGTTTTTTTTTTTTTATGACTAGGTCAATTTTCAATCTCAGCTTAAAACTCTTTCCTGTTTGTCCTATATATGATTTATTGCAATTCATTACATGATAACTTGTACACACCTCCATTGTCAAAAATATGGCTCCGAGTGTTGGTTAAACATATTTAGGAGTGTGTTACTAGTGCGGTAAGCTATCCGGTATCCTTGTTTATGAAAAATATTGTTAATAGAGTATTCAATATGGCTATTGTACTTTATGGTTATATTCTTTTCTTTAATATGATCGCTTACTTAGTTCTTCTTTCATATTTTTTCTTTGTTTGTGTATGCATTTGTTGACAATGGATGGATTGTATCCATGGAAACGGCAATATATTAAATTTAATTAATTTCATTAATAAAATTTGCTTGGTCCATCGGTACATGTAAAGCTCTATATGCAAAACTGTTGTATGCTGCTAATTTATGATTGGTGGGATGATATGAAGTGGAATGGATGGTATGGTCAGTTTGTGTGGGTTTCCTATATATCCTAAATTTATGTTTATCCATATTTTTTATGATTGTGATGTCTAAGTAGTTTAATTCATTATTATTCTCTGCTTCGGTTCATATTAATTAATGGATGAATATTGTTGAGAAACTTATTAAAGTGGTTTAATTGTCTTTTAGTACCATTGAAGAAACATATTATGTCATCCACATATCTATGGTAATATACGATTCTATTGTAAAAATGATTGCTACTGTTCATTATGTTGTTTATTTTCAATATCATTCAGGAAGATCAGCTAAGATTCTTGAGAGTGGGGAACCCATTGCCAAACCTTGGTTCTGTATGAATATTTCCTTATTAAATTGGAAGTAATTTTGATTTAAGCAAATTACAAGTAATTCTATGAGTTCTGTTATGGCCTCTTTGCTTAATTTACTATTCACAGTGAGATTACTTTCTAAAATGCGGATAGATTCTTTTATAGGTACATTGGTGTATAAATTCTTTATGTCATACGAAACCAGTATATTCCCAGTCTTAATATTGGTATCTTTAATTTTGTTTATTAAATCATAACTATTTCTGATTCCAAATTTGACTTATTTTTTCAATGTCCTTTCCAAAAGTTTTGCTACTTTATAAGTAGGAGCTTGTGTAAAATTGATTATTGGTCTGATTGAAATATCATTTTTGTGAATTTTCGGAAGTGCTCTCAATACAGGAGGTTTAATCATTTTCAATATTTTTTTCTGAGAACCAAAGATTATATGTTTACATTTCTTTTAATGGTTTTTTTTTTAATTGGTCAGTTGGGTCACTATGAATTTTAGAAATATTACTATTGGTAAAAAATTCCTTGACCTTATTGTTATGGCCAGTGGTATTAATTATAACAAAGGAATTCTTTTGTCAGCCTTAACAATAACAGCATTATTGGTTATTAGTTTTTTGTTGATATTAGAGATGGTGGTTAGATCCATATTAATCTGAGGTTTACATGGTTTAATGTACGAAAGAGCTTTATCATTTATTATACATCCTGTTTATCTTTCGGTAACTCTTGTAGGGCTATTTTAGCATTGATAAGAGTAGATTGAATGTTATCATGTTAGCCATCTATACAATGTTTGAGACCTTTATTAAGTAAATCTGTTTCTTGATTGGTAAATATTATATCTGTAAGATTTGTGACTCTTGGAAACAATTCGTGTTGTATTTTGTAACTACAGTATTGGTATGAGATTCTGAAGAATGCAACTTCAAAAGGTTATATAATTTCTTATCAAAGACTTTCTTATGTTGGATTTTTGATTTTATCTTTCTTTGAATTTCATTAAACAATCTGTCAAGTTCTACTTGATTTAGGTATTTAGATAGTAATACATAAGATTTATATAATGAAAGGTTAATCTGGTCTTTCTTACTGTACAACGATTTAATCTCCTCATTCAACCATGTTTTTCTCCCCATGAATTTGGCTTTAATTTCTGCTTTGTTCTTTGAATTAATTATGATATTAATGCAATTTGGAATGATATTATGTTTTTTACACATTTTATTAAAATAATATGTTCAATGTAGTACGGTGTAATTTCAATTTGTTATTCATGTACGAATAGGCTTCTTCAGCGTGACTCGCTGAATCCATAATCATAATTCTTAGTTGAAACCTCCGGATTGTTTATTTGAATAAAATAGAGTAATTTACCTTAGTCTATAACAATCCTTTATTAATGCCATGTATATATTATATGACATGTTTATATATTTGTGTGTAAAATATTTGTGGCAATGTACAAAAGCCTGATGATGTCTCATTGAAGATGAAACGGCCGTAACTGCATAAATAAAGGATTGTTATAGACTAAGGTAAATTACTGTATATATATATATATATATATATATATATATATATATATATATATATATATATATATATATATATTTATTAATAAGCGAGTACGGGTGTGGAAATCACAGCTCGATCTACACCTTTCATCATTTAGTCTTGGATTAGATCTTCGTCTTTCATATTTCCTATCAGGTCTCTCTTAATCAACACTTGTTCTCTTCTGACCCTGACGCCGTTAAAGTATTCGAGGGTTAGGGGGGGGGCTCTCTATTTTATGCTCATTACTTCCGTTTTTTAAGCTGATGATGATCGTGAGATTGTTTGCCTTTTGATACATACTCACTTCATTATTAAAGGATCAATTTAAATAACTCGGTTCTTTAATAATAGCATCTACTACTCGCTGAGGGAGACAACACCTCATTTAACTGACATTGTTTTAGGATTTCTATGGAAATATTTTAAAAAATTATTTATTAAATATGTACTTATATATTCATAAATTTATATTTGTATAGAAAAATATCTGTAGTACTGAAACTTATGGAGTCTGTAGTAATTCTGGATTGGATAAATAGGAAAGTTAACTGAATGAAATCCTCTCAGGGGCTCAATTATAGTGAATACTGATGTAACAATCTCGATTCTTCGTGTAATCTTGGGTTACATGACTCTCTTTTATCTAGGGTTTTTATTCTATGCTCTTCTTTTCTTCTTTTATTAAAGTGATGATGACTGAGAAGTTTGAGGAAGTTAACTGAGTTAAATCCCCTCTGGGTCTCACAGTGAATACAGAATAGCAATCCCAAGATACCTATCTGGATCTACACCTCTACATTTAATCATGGGTTAGATCACTCTCTTTTATCTGGGGTTTTTAGTTTAGGCTCTCTTCTTCTTCTTTTTTTAAACTGATAATGACCGTAAGGTTTAAGGACGTTAGCTGAGTAAAATTAAAAATTGATTTGCACAATTGCATTCGTGACACCAAAATTACGATTTGTATGTGTTTCTCTTGTTTTGAAGCATGCAATTTAATGTGGTTCATCAGTTCAGTATTTATTTTTTTATTAAGTATTGTTTAATATTCACAGTATTTATTAACACATTCACTACTGGGTACTCGAATACGCATGCGCACTACTCGCTTCCGCGTAGCCGTCCAATATTCATATCTATATTTCATTTTGAGTGTAATTTTTGTAATAGTTTGAATTTTTGTTGTTAGTGTTTCAGGTTAGGTGTTGTGTGAAATATTGTAATGCTTAGTTTCCAGCCACTGTGTATTTTGTGTGTGATTGTGACTGTGTTTTATTGTTCCCTGTGTGTGTTTACTGTAATATGTTGTCTTCAGAAGGGGGAATCAACAGATGAAAGCCACTTTATGTTGATAGCGTGTTTGATATTGTAATTAGTTTCGCACCGTTGCATTTTTTTTTTTTTTTTTTTTTTTTTTTGTGATTGTGGCTCTGTTTGTGTGTTAAGTAAAGTCAGATTGAAATACAATTATAATAGTGTATTTACAATGGAAGACAGCCGTAATATTAGTGATGACAATATGTTGTCTTTAGAAGGTGAATCAGCAGATGAGAGCTCTGAAAGTGAGATTGCAATACAATTATAATAGTGTATTTACAATGGAAGACACCTGTAATATTAATGATGACAATATGTTGTCTTTAGAAGGTGAATCAGCAGATGAGAGCTCTGAAAGTGAGATTGAAATACAATTATAATAGTGTATTTACAATGAAAGACAGCCGTAATATTAGTGATGACAATATGTTGTCTTTAGAAGGTGAATCAGCAGATGAGAGCTCTGAAAGTGAGATTGAAATACAATTATAATAGTGTATTTACAATGAAAGACAGCCGTAATATTAGTGATGACAATATGTTGTCTTTAGAAGGTGAATCAGCAGATGAGAGCTCTGAAAGTGAGATTGAAATACAATTATAATAGTGTATTTACAATGAAAGACAGCCGTAATATTAGTGATGACAATATGTTGTCTTTAGAAGGTGAATCAGCAGATGAGAGCTCTGAAAGTGAGATTGAAATACAATTATAATAGTGTATTTACAATGGAAGACAGCCGTAATATTAGTTATGACAACATGTTGTCTTTAGAAGGTGAATCAGCAGATGAGACCTCTGAAAGTGAGATTGCAATACAATTATAATAGTGTATTTACAATGGAAGACAGCCGTAATATTAGTGATGACAACATGTTGTCTTTAGAAGGTGAATCAGCAGATGAGAGCTCTGAAAGTGAGATTGAAATACAATTATAATAGTGTATTTACAATGGAAGACGGCCGTAATATTAATGATGACAATATGTTGTCTTTAGTAGGTGAATCAGCAGATGAGAGCTCTGAAAGTGAGATTGCAATACAATTATAATAGTGTATTTACAATGGAAGACACCTGTAATATTAATGATGACAATATGTTGTCTTTAGAAGGTGAATCAGCAGATGAGAGCTCTGAAAGTGAGATTGCAATACAATTATAATAGTGTATTTACAATGGAAGACAGCCGTAATATTAGTGATAACAATATGTTGTCTTTAGAAGGTGAATCAGCAGATGAGAGCTCTGAAAGTGAGATTGCAATACAATTATAATAGTGTATTTACAATGGAAGACAGCCGTAATATTAGTTATGACAATATGTTGTCTTTAGAAGGTGAATCAGCAGATGAGACCTCTGAAAGTGAGATTGCAATACAATTATAATAGTGTATTTACAATGGAAGACAGCCGTAATATTAGTGATGACAACATGTTGTCTTTAGAAGGTGAATCAGCAGATGAGAGCTCTGAAGTGAGATTGAAATACAATTATAATAGTGTATTTACAATGGAAGACAGCCGTAATATTAGTGATGACAATATGTTGTCTTTAGTAGGTGAATCAGCAGATGAGAGCTCTGAAAGTGAGATTGCAATACAATTATAATAGTGTATTTACAATGGAAGACAGCCGTAATATTAGTGATGACAACATGTTGTCTTTAGAAGGTGAATCAGCAGATGAGAGCTCTGAAAGTGAGATTGAAATACAATTATAATAGTGTATTTACAATGGAAGACGGCCGTAATATTAATGATGACAATATGTTGTCTTTAGTAGGTGAATCAGCAGATGAGAGCTCTGAAAGTGAGATTGCAATACAATTATAATAGTGTATTTACAATGGAAGACAGCCGTAATATTAGTGATAACAATATGTTGTCTTTAGAAGGTGAATCAGCAGATGAGACCTCTGAAAGTGAGATTGCAATACAATTATAATAGTGTATTTACAATGGAAGACAGCCGTAATATTAGTGATGACAACATGTTGTCTTTAGAAGGTGAATCAGCAGATGAGAGCTCTGAAAGTGAGATTGCAATACAATTATAATAGTGTATTTACAATGGAAGACAGCCGTAATATTAGTTATGACAATATGTTGTCTTTAGAAGGTGAATCAGCAGATGAGACCTCTGAAAGTGAGATTGCAATACAATTATAATAGTGTATTTACAATGGAAGACAGCCGTAATATTAGTGATGACAACATGTTGTCTTTAGAAGGTGAATCAGCAGATGAGAGCTCTGAAGTGAGATTGAAATACAATTATAATAGTGTATTTACAATGGAAGACAGCCATAATATTAGTGATGACAATATGTTGTCTTTAGTAGGTGAATCAGCAGATGAGAGCTCTGAAAGTGAGATTGCAATACAATTATAATAGTGTATTTACAATGGAAGACAGCCGCAATATTAGTTATGACAATATGTTGTCTTTAGAAGGTGAATCAACAGATGAGAGCTCTGAAAGTGAGATTGAAATACAATTATAATAGTGTATTTACAATGGAAGACAGCCGTAATATTAGTGATGACAATATGTTGTCTTTAGAAGGTGAATCAAGAGATGAGAGCTCTGAAAGTGAGATTGAATTACAATTATAATAGTGTATTTACAATGGAAGACAGCCGTAATATTAGTGATGACAATATGTTGTCTTTAGAAGGTGAATCAAGAGATGAGAGCTCTGAAAGTGAGATTGAATTACAATTATAATAGTGTATTTACAATGGAAGACAGCCGTAATATTAGTGATGACAATATGTTGTCTTTAGAAGGTGAATCAGCAGATGAGAGCTCTGAAAGTGAGATTGAATTACAATTATAATAGTGTATTTACAATGGAAGACAGCCGTAATATTAGTGATGACAATATGTTGTCTTTAGAAGGTGAATCAAGAGATGAGAGCTCTGAAAGTGAGATTGAATTACAATTATAATAGTGTATTTACAATGGAAGACAGCCGTAATATTAGTGATGACAATATGTTGTCTTTAGAAGGTGAATCAACAGATGAGAGCTCTGAAAGTGAGATTGAATTACAATTATAATAGTGTATTTACAATGGAAGACGGCCGTAATATTAGTGATGACAATATGTTGTCTTTAGAAGGTGAATCAACAGATGAAAGCTCTGAAAGTGAGATTGAAATACAATTATAATAGTGTATTTACAATGGAAGACAGCCGTAATATTAGTTATGACAATATGTTGTCTTAAGAAGGTGAATCAGCAGATGAGAGCTCTGAAAGTGAGATTGAAATACAATTATAATAGTGTATTTACAATGGAAGACAGCCGTAATATTAGTGATGACAATATGTTGTCTTTAGAAGGTGAATCAGCAGATGAGAGCTCTGAAAGTGAGATTGAATTACAATTATAATAGTGTATTTACAAAGGAAGACACCCGTAATATTAGTGATGACAATATGTTGTCTTTAGAAGGTGAATCAACAGATGAAAGCTCTGAAAGTGAGATTGAAATACAATTATAATAGTGTATTTACAATGGAAGACAGCCGTAATATTAGTGATGACAATATGTTGTCTTTAGAAGGTGAATCAGCAGATGAGACCTCTGAAAGTGAGATTGCAATACAATTATAATAGTGCATTTACAATGGAAGACAGCCGTAATATTAGTGATGACAACATGTTGTCTTTAGAAGGTGAATCAACAGATGAGAGCTCTGAAAGTGAGATTGAATTACAATTATAATAGTGTATTTACAATGGAAGACAGCCGTAATATTAGTGATGACAATATGTTGTCTTTAGAAGGTGAATCAACAGATGAAAGCTCTGAAAGTGAGATTGAAATACAATTATAATAGTGTATTTACAATGGAAGACAGCCGTAATATTAGTGATGACAATATGTTGTCTTTAGAAGGTGAATCAACAGATGAGAGCTCTGAAAGTGAGATTGAATTACAATTATAATAGTGTATTTACAATGGAAGACAGCCGTAATATTAGTGATGACAATATGTTGTCTTTAGAAGGTGAATCAACAGATGAAAGCTCTGAAAGTGAGATTGAAATACAATTATAATAGTGTATTTACAATGGAAGACAGCCGTAATATTAGTGATGACAATATGTTGTCTTTAGAAGGTGAATCAACAGATGAGAGCTCTGAAAGTGAGATTGAATTACAATTATAATAGTGTATTTACAATGGAAGACAGCCGTAATATTAGTGATGACAATATGTTGTCTTAAGAAGGTGAATCAGCAGATGAGAGCTCTGAAAGTGAGATTGAAATACAATTATAATAGTGTATTTACAATGGAAGACAGCCGTAATATTAGTGATGACAACATGTTGTCTTTAGAAGGTGAATCAGCAGATGAGAGCTCTGAAAGTGAGATTGAAATACAATTATAATAGTGTATTTACAATGGAAGACAGCCGTAATATTAGTGATGACAATATGTTGTCTTTAGAAGGTGAATCAACAGATGAGAGCTCTGAAAGTGAGATTGAATTACAATTATAATAGTGTATTTACAATGGAAGACAGCCGTAATATTAGTGATGACAATATGTTGTCTTAAGAAGGTGAATCAGCAGATGAGAGCTCTGAAAGTGAGATTGAAATACAATTATAATAGTGTATTTACAATGGAAGACAGCCGTAATATTAGTGATGACAATATGTTGTCTTAAGAAGGTGAATCAGCAGATGAGAGCTCTGAAAGTGAGATTGAAATACAATTATAATAGTGTATTTACAATGGAAGACAGCCGTAATATTAGTGATGACAATATGTTGTCTTTAGAAGGTGAATCAAGAGATGAGAGCTCTGAAAGTGAGATTGAATTACAATTATAATAGTGTATTTACAATGGAAGACAGCCGTAATATTAGTGATGACAATATGTTGTCTTTAGAAGGTGAATCAACAGATGAGAGCTCTGAAAGTGAGATTGAATTACAATTATAATAGTGTATTTACAATGGAAGACGGCCGTAATATTAGTGATGACAATATGTTGTCTTTAGAAGGTGAATCAGCAGATGAGAGCTCTGAAAGTGAGATTGAAATACAATTATAATAGTGTATTTACAATGGAAGACACCTGTAATATTAATGATGACAATATGTTGTCTTTAGAAGGTGAATCAGCAGATGAGAGCTCTGAAAGTGAGATTGAAATACAATTATAATAGTGTATTTACAATGAAAGACAGCCGTAATATTAGTGATGACAATATGTTGTCTTTAGAAGGTGAATCAGCAGATGAGAGCTCTGAAAGTGAGATTGAAATACAATTATAATAGTGTATTTACAATGGAAGACGGCCGTAATATTAATGATGACAATATGTTGTCTTTAGAAGGTGAATCAGCAGATGAGAGCTGAAAGTAAGGTTGATGATGTCATAGTGAACCCAGTGTGTTCAGAGCAGACACCAGACCTTAGTCCTTAGCATTATGCAAACGATTACAATTTAGTTTTTAGCAGTGAACGTGTTAAGTCAATTCAAATAATTTTATTAAATTATACTGACTAATGAAATTCATTTTCATGGCATTTCATAAATATTTGTTTTTTCAACAATTTTTATACGATAAACAATAAAAAACACATTTAAAAAATAGATTTCTATATCTTACAGTGTAAAATTATAACAATACATAAAATAAAAACAGATCCCTGGAGTCATCTTTCTAATCAGGTCTCACTTGACTAACTCTTGTTCCTTTCCGACACTATTAGATTATTTGAGGGCTTTATTTTATGTTTTTTTCTATTTATTATTTTTTTTATAAAGCGATGATGACCTAATAGTTTATTTTCCTTTGAACAAGGAAAGAAAAATAACAAACAAAAACAGCGTGTATTAATTTCTACTTTTGAATCAATAATTTTAGTATTTTAACTTTTTTTTTTTAAACTCTGTCAATAAATAATACTGTAAGTTATTTTAACGCCTTTTAAATGTTAAATAAAAAAAAAAAATTGATTCCGTAGAAGTGAAAATACATTGCAATCGTTAAACTGCTTTTCGTATAACAATGGTCAAACAGTGTGCTGTCACAACAATAGATAAGCGTTAAAAATAATTATAATTCTCATAGCATTGAGTCGCCGATCTCCTTTTGAAACTCCGGTGAAGGCACTCTACTACTAGACGCCTGCAGGAAGTCATAACGCAACCTGTGTGATCAAAAAGAGAGAAAAAGACGGAGCTAGTAAAAAACGGACAACGTGCGTTACTACGATTTTATAATTGGAAAAATGTTAATAATATAAATAATTTAATAAGACAACTTTTTTAAATGGCATTTTTCAAAATTACTTTTTATTTTGTTCTAAATTTCATTCTAATCCTTTAAGAATTTTTATCTCAACTTCTACATCTAGATCGACACGGGGTGTAACGTTTATATATAATAATAATAACCCTAATCTATGGACAATCAGTTTAAGCGAGACCGAGGACAGGTCCATGGTGACTGGTGAGTGTAGTTAGGTGGGGATGTGATGGCCTCTCCCACTGCTCTACTGTTGTTCTCACGGTCTATCAGCTGTTGGGTAGCGCCTTCAGTCACTCGGCAACCGGCAAACCGAATGTTTAAACAATCTAATATAGTACGAATTTGGTATTTCGAAATTTTTAAACGTTACGAAGAATTTTCGTGTCAAATCCAAATGTAAAATTAAATTGTGACAGTGAACCCTGATAGTAGGTCCGATAACAGTGGCTCGATTGACAATTAGTGCTAGTGATAGTATAATAGGCCTACACGTGTATCGAGTGCTATTATATGTAAAGTAATTTTTCAATGACTTCATATTTATATTGTCTACTTAACGTTATATTATTATTATTCTCGAAATTTTAAATTCGATTAATTCAAAGTAATTTCCAGAATAAACGAAAGATGAAAGTCATAATTTGACACGAAAGTGTGAAAGATTCCTTACTAGGGATTGTAGTTTAGAATATAAGAATATTTGCATTTTAAGTAGTTTGGGGAAACGTACGAATATTTTTTGCTTAGCACTGTTTCCCCATTAGGCTACTTGAAAAGTAAAATTGCTTTCATTTTAAGGTGCTAACTTGTTTATTAAGCCTTTATTGACCATCATGAACTCCAACCTAGTGCCTTATCACCAATACCTAATAGAAGGGATTATAAATTAAGGCAAGTGTTAGTTTTAGTTATTTATGTTTAGCATGAAAAATTAATAGATTGAACAAATAGCACTTATTTGTTGGAATCCTTACTATAAACTATTCAATTTATTGTTTATATATATATATCTAGTCTAGTCTAGTTTATCTATATCTAGTCTTTATATTGTTTAGTGACTAGTCTAGTTATCACAGAGACTAGTCTATATATATTATTGTACCATTACAAGTCCTTCACTGTAATACAAACATTCATATTTTAATAATCATAAAAAAAAATGAATAACATCTTCTGGAGAAAGTTCCCAACAGATTAACTTACCTTTTTTTTTTAAATTCAGGAGCTCATAATGAATACAGGCGTAGAAATTGTGAGGGTCCTAGCTGGATTCAACACCTATCTTCGTGTAGTCTTGGGTTAGATTCGTCTCATTCATCTTTCCAATCAGGTCTCTCTTGACCAACTCTTGTTCTATTCCGACCCTGGCACTATTAGTGTGTTAGAATGCTAAGAAATATTTTATGTTCTTTTACTGATAAGACTGCATGGTTTAATGGAAAGGTATGTTATACAGTTTATGATCGCAGTAGAATTCTTTACTAAGTAGGGAAATACTTTTTTATTGTTTCTGAAATTCAGCAAATAAGTATTGACACTCCCCCCCCCCTCTACAGACTCCCTAATGAACAGAACTCACAAACATTTTACTCATAAAATCTCAAAAATTAGCTTACAAACTAAATAAAATTGACGACGTGACTTTTGAAATTAAATATACCTGGGGAATTGTATATCCAAGAAGAGGTAACTGCAATGTAAATGGAATTATAAATTAAATTTTAAACACTTTTTTATCTTGAACTTTTTAGAGGGTGGGGGGAGTAATAGCGAGAGAGTGAGAAGTAATTGTTTCAATCTATTAATCTATTGAATGGGTATTTTGAGTAAATTTAAATTGTGCAGTTTGGTGCGGAGTAGCTACGAAATTAATGGATTTTGAAAAATTCGCTTATTTGATCTCAAATTTATGACTATTTTTTATTTCTGGGCCGATTTTTGTAAGAGTAGGAACTATGCAGAGTCGAGTTCAAATTTTACATCGATATGCGAATTCCTGGCCCCCGTATACCCGAAAATTCAAAGAATTCCCATGATTGATTATTATAAAACTAATATTTCTGTATTATTATTTTTTGATCACAAATAAAAAAAAGTAATAATAATATAAATATAAAAAAATGTTGTCGAAAAAAGCTCAGGGTAATAACATAAAATTGTTGCCCTTGACAAATTAAAATTCCAACCAGAAATTGAGATTTTTTTTAAATTCTTAAAACAAAATCAAATAATTCAACTTCTAAGGGTCTTACCCATTTCTAATATTTAATATGTTTATTAAGATGCTGAGCTCGAATTTGATATCAGCTTGTACGTTCCTGATCCCTGTATATCCACAGAATTTCCATGACCGAATTTGGTATAAGTTTCTACTTCTTGGTCCCCCATATACCCACAGAATTTCCGTGACTGAATTTGCATAAGTTTGTACGTTCCTGGCTCCGTAAATGTTTAATAATTACTTAAAATGCTAGAAAAAGATGTGGATACCTTCCACGAGACTCGAGAGTCTCGTAGCCCAAGTCTCGTCTCGTCTCGAGTTTCGTGAGTGCAGTCACGGTCTCGGTACCGTTTCTGAACCTAAGGTATCGTATCGAGATAGACGAGACTCGGTACCGAGACGATATTAGTCTTGTGTCTTGTGCATCACTATTTGTATGTTTCTAGCCCCCGTGTATCCAAAGAATGTCCATGGACGAATTTGGCATCAGTTTGTAAGTTTCTGGCCACCGTGTAGCTAAAGAATTTCATGGATGAATGTGGCATCAGTTTTTGCAAGTCCCTGCATACCCAAAGAATTTTCAGGAACGATTTATTGTTAGACTTATAATATTTGTTACGTTTTTGAAGGGGTTGAGTTCGAATCCAATTTAATATAGTTTTTGTTTTAACTTAAACAATTAATTCAAAAGTCATATGTTAAGGAAAAAACAAAAACATTGATTTTCACTCGTGAATGAAGTTTCGAATTACTCTCCGCGTTTCAGTTTTCAAACATTTTTAATGATTGTTCCAATTGTATCTTTTTATACTCAACCCGTATACGAAGTGTAGAGTAAGTTTGTTAAACGTAAAATATTACGACCTCCATTTTTGACTAATCTTCACGTTTCATAGCCGCAGGAAACTGAAAAAGTTATTTTTGACATACCGTCCGTCCGTCGTCTGTAGACCTCGATAGAGGCTACAAAAATAAAGATAAGAACATGGAATTTGGCGTAGGAGGCTATTGTGTGTTCATATAGAATCTTGTTAAAATTCAGAAAAATCCAATTAAAAATATTAAAATGGCGTCCATCTTAAATAGTTTGTGTTCATATCTCGTGTCTTGTTTAACTTATAATACATTAAATTAGATCAAAATTTACAGGTTTAAATTCTGAGTGCAATGGTACCAAACCCACACCCCTACGATGATAAATGGAGATGTTATTGTCAAAAATGTAATTTCGAAATCTGACCTCACAAGAAAATGAATATAGTTACGAGTTCGGGCAGGGCCGAATCACAGACAAGAGCGTAGCGAGTTGAGGCTTCTTCGATATGCACGACTTCGAGGCCCGTTAGACACTGACACAAGCGAAGCGAGTGGAGACTGTTTAATATATTATATACATCCACGAGACCAGCCAGGGCCTAGTTGACGTCAAAAATTGGTGATGTACGCAATTACGAGTTCGAAAAGGCTGTGTAACAACGGTTTTCAACAAATTTACCCTACTTGATAAGACCGCTTGATCTATCAATACAATTTAACATTTCCTACAAGGTCCGAGAAACTATTTGGGCATTACATTTTAAAGTATGTTTATATTACATTGTATGATCGGGCTGGATAAATACCATGATGGCGCCCAACAACTTGTTTTTATATTTAATCTTCTCTTGTAATTTAATTTCTTAATTTTACTAATTTTACGTAGGCCTATATTTCAGTTCTCGATTTTATTAGGCCACTTTAACTATTCACATTTGAGAATTTATATATGTTCTCGCTTTTAAGCTTACAGTTCTGCCAACATGATATTATATGTATACCTACACTCGCTTTGATGTTTTACAACCTGGGGAGTTTTGACAGTCATTGGATTAAAATTCTAATAATTTCCACACATTATTTCATTTTGTGATAAACTTATATTAGGCTTACAGCTAGAATCATACAATTTGGTAGGCAGATTGGCACTTGCAATGCCATAAGCGTACCAAATTTGATGATTCTAGCTGTCCTATAAGTGTGTCAAGAGATTAAAGAATTTGTGGGAAATGTACAAAATTTACGTAAAATCAAAAAATCTAGCTATATTTAAGGTATGGATGGAAACTAAGGATGGAGATACGCAACATTCATAGAAACAAACTTGTAGATGTCGCCAAATCCGTAGCTGCCGGTACAATCCGTCTTTTCGATTGGGGTTATAATTTAGCCATAATAGACCTCCAACAAAGGTCTACATCAACTTTAAAGTTCCGTCCGCCGTTTTGAATTTTTCAGGGGTAAAATTTTTTTTAAATTAACTTTTTGGAATTTCCTCGTCGGTTCATGGGGTAAGTTTGCCAAATTTCAAATTTCTAGCTCATCTGGATGTAGGTTAGAATTTGTATACCTAAATGAGTGAGAGAGCGAGTCGCACAAGGGGTTGTACATAACAGTGTGTCCCGAAAAAGGTGAACTGGCTATTCATTTTCGAATTATACACATCAGAACGAACCAAAAAATGTGAAAATAAAGACAAATTCCGCTTCATTATCCGTCTATCCGCTATTTTGTTCTTTTACAAAAAAAAAAACAAACATTATAACTCCAGAAATAGATAAGATATTGAGGTCATATTTGGTATAAGTATTTTATATGTTACGTTTTACAAGTGTACCAAAGACAAACGTCTTTTTAAATAATTTTCAAAATGGCGTCCGTTTAAAATTGCTTTAAAGTAACGATTTTGGAGACATTCGACGTTAGAACTTTTTAAATGCTGCGTCAAAAATTATACAAATAAAGTCTTTGTGTTTATACACTTGTAAAACGTAATATACAAAATGCTTATACCAAATTTTAACTCAATGTCTATTTTTGGAGTTATGGTTTTTGTGAAAGAACAAATGGCGGATAGACGGAGGATAATGAAGCGAAATTCGACTGTATGTTATTTTGAATTGTTCGTTTTGATGTATATAATCCAAAAATGAATTGCCAGTTCAATTTTTTCGGGAGACTCTGTATATTAGATTCATTTTCATAGTTTCACCCGGAAAACTTTTTCGGAGTGCGAGAAGCATGATTTTTCGGAGTTTATTATTTTCCATGCTAAGTAATTTTCTTTAACTTGCAGCGTTTTATTGCTATGCTTTCGTAATTAGTCATGTCCGTGATACGTAATTAAAAATTGTGCGTTTATCAGAATTTTACGCTTGTGAAATAAATTGGCAAGAAAACGAACCTTGAGCGCCGTCATTAAAACTCGATGAAATACTACTTTCGCTGAGGACGTGTTTATGACACAAGCAGAGCAAGTTTAGACCTTATTTAAATATGTTAATATTTTTCCAAAGACTGTGCCTATGATTTATTTCCACTTTTTATTTTTTTATTTACAACTAGCGAAATTTAATTTTTAGTGACGATTTAGTTTCGGTTCGTTTGTATTTATTTTCAGAGACGGGTGAGTGAGAAAGTTTGTGCAATATTTATTTACCGTTTATCTAATTCACATTCTATATAGAGTAAACGAAATGCATTTTTATTGTTTATAATATTAGAGTTCATTTTAGCATACTCACTCTTAGGCTACATTGGTAGAACTTTGTTGGAAAACAAACACCTTACTACAACAATGATAGATCCTATTACAATGAAGACAGAGAAAGCGTTCATTGTTGATTAACCAACCTGTTGTCTCATACTCCAACATGTGGTATGGCAGTGGTTGACTGGGGTGGAAGTTGACGGAGTCGGTTTAAAATAAATTGTACAGAAAACACCAATTCAATAATCGTGTTTTGTGTGCTGATAAAACCGACATTCTTATATCTTAGGTGCTACAATTTGAGCAATATAGTTACACCCCTCAGGGGCTCACTTTAGTGAGTACATGCTTGGCAATCCCGAGGGTGCCTAGCTGGATCTACACATTTTCATGTAATTTTGTGTTAGATCCCTTTCTTTCGTCTTTCCTATCGGGTCTCTCTTGGCCGACTTAATTTTTTTCGAACCTGATGCTCTTAGACTATTAGGGGGCTAGGAGTCTGTATTTTATGTACTTTCTTTGTAAAGTGATGATGATCGAGAGGTTTTTACCCTTTAAACAAACAAAAACAAAAAACCCTATATTGTTACAATGACTGTTAGAAAATTGAAATTGTATATTCTTTTATTTAAGGAATCCTTAAATTTTGAATGATCAAATCCTACATTTTTAAATATGATTAATGTAAATTATACAAAATTGCTGATACATTGAAGACTGTACAGAGTGACAGATATGCAGGTGCACTTTTTCCCCATTTTTTCGTTTCAGAACCTTTGAAGATGGACTTTTCACAAATAATATCTACTTTTATCATGTAAATAACGCATATGCACAAAAGTAAACACTACTAAAAAGCGATCATTCCCTCAGATACTCGTTTATAATGAGGTATCCTGACTGAATCTACACCTCTCTTCATGTAGTCTTGGATTAAATCCCTTTCTCTCATCTTTCTTTTACGATTTTCTTTTCTTTTCTTTTCTTTTGACCTTGACGTTATTAGGGTAGTCAAGGGCTAGGGGTCTTTAATCAAGGGGTGCCTTGATCAAGGATTGGCGCCGAACGTTATGGGATCTTGACACAAGGTTTTTTTCTGTGCAGTTTGGTTCAATTCAACCTGTGGTATGGCCATAGAAACATGAAATTTGGTATAGAGGACTATAGTGTAATAGAACCCTATTAAAAAAAAAATTTAACTCAAACTGAAAATGTAAAAAACAATTTTTTGTTCATATCTCGTGTATTATTCAACATATTACACACTAAATTAGATATAAATTTGCAGATTTCATTTCTGCATCTAATGATACTACACCCCCCTCTCTACGATGACAAGTAGTGAAGTTATTGTTAAACATATGATTTTGAACTCTGACCTCTCAAGAAAATGTGATATTCGTATAGTTACGAAAGCCGTGTCACCGACACGAGCATAGGGCGTGGAGGTTTCTTTACATATGCACAGCTTCGAGGCCTGCTATAGGCCTACCAGACAGAAAGAAATCTGCTCAGAACCGTCATCTCGAGAGTGGCTCACGTACTGTAGGGGCGATGGCGGTGAGAGAATTAGAGCGGTGGAATTTAAAACCTATAATTTAATGCCTTTTTACTTTGTAAAATATTTAAATTTACTAGTTGTAATTGTTAGGAACTTTAACGATACACATTCACAGTTTTTTAGCGCTATAGTAGGTTTGAAAAAGAAAATATTAAGCCCTACGCAAGGAAGCAGCGGCCGGGTATGTCTGGCCTAACTCGGGTTCTCCCTCTCCTACCACATTTATAGGATCTGTTTGTATTACATTGTATGGTGGGTCTAGTTAAGTACCATGGTGGTCCTAATTTTTAAAGTAAGCAAAGAAAACAGTTTAGTGCGAATAACAAAACAATAACCAAACATAACCTATAAAAAACGGCCATGCTTCGTTTAGGTATTTTTTCAAATTACTAAAGAAGAAGTCCTTTAACATAGTGTGAATGCCAACTTGATAAAACAAAAATGTGTGTTTGAAAAAAATAGACAATAGACAATAATAACATGTTTTGTGGTCTGCTTTGACTGAATTTGGCGTTTCAAAGTGACGCGGCGAGACACATTACTCGATTTTAATCTTGTGACGTATTACTATTTTTGTTACTTTAGTTATATTGAAAATAAAAGTTCAGATCATTAGTTTTACATTGATGCCAAATTTATTGCGATTGGAGTATTTTTAGTGGGGGGGGATGTTGAATTGTAAAATATATGTTGAGATAACAGTAGAATGACACTGAAAGAAAGTGTCTACATTTCAATAATTCGATAAGTGTATATATCTCGTGAAAAGCCACGATAATTTGAAATACATAAATCGAAAGAGGAAGAAAAATAGTATAATAGTGTCAATGTAGAGTACTACACTTGAAATTCTAACATGTGGAAAATAAACAAAAATGACGTTAGTTTTTGACAAAATGGTTACGCTCTAGCGCTAATAAAGTGATATATACTAAATACAGTACAATTGAATAAATATGACACTGTGTAAATAGTTCTAATCTCTTAAATTTTTGATTTTAACGCTTATACGTTTTTTTATACTAGCTAGTATTTACTAATTAAATCATATTTCAAGTGAAAAATATACGACCTAGACTGGGAATTGAACCAGTTACGCGCCAATGCTCTACCAACTGAGATATCCTTAGTCGCTTCCCCACACATCCTCAAGTGAGAAGTGTACGCCCTATGCTGGGAAGCGATTAAAGATAGCTCAGTTGGTAAAACCAAAGATCCTGGGTTCATTTCCCAGTTTAGGTGGTATATTTTTCACTTTAAATATTATTTATTTAGTTCTAATCATATTTAGAAGGCATTTAATAAGCAGTAATAGTTAATAATTATAATCGGTAAGCCTGAATCGTCTCACCTCAATCTAAATCATCATTTACAAACTAAATTTCAATTATTGCAGTATTAAATACGTTGACCTCTGAACCAATCTGATGAAACATTATTAACTCTCAGGTAAGTGTATCATTTCGAGAACTCATTTTTTAATCGTATAAATTACATATATGTGAGAAAGTAAATGAACGCTGCAAAAACATTGTAGATACTTTTTCATATAGCAGTATACAGAAAAATATAGTATGGGATCGAAGATGGTCTCCATTTAGAAGTAAAAGTTACATGAGGCAGACAGAAGATAACATGAAGCTAAATTTAACTTATGTTTAATTTTAATGCCAGAAAACATAAAAAACACGTACGAAGTCAAATAGTTTCTGTAATTGATACGAAACATTTTAATAAAAGAGGAAAATACTAATATTCGTCTTTGAATATTTCACCTTAATTGAATACCAACATGACAAATTAACATTAATATAGGGGTACCGCTTAGAAAAGAACCTCGCATCGGTTTTGTCTCGCGCACGTAGAACTGCGGTGGGAGAGGGAGAGACCGAGTTAGGCCAGACATACCCGCCCACTGCTTCATTGCGTAGGGCTTAATATTTTCCAGGGACTAATCCCCATCACCGCTCCAATCCCCTTCCCACCATGCGCGCGCGAGCCACTCTCGAGATGACGGTTCTGCGCAGGTTTCTTTCAGTCTGGTTTTCCTATACCAAAAAGGTCATGCCAACGTAGTAGTAACCTAACGGATTTGTCACAGAACAATCTTTCGTTACCCCCCCCCCCCTCCCCCTCTCTCTCTCTCTCTCTCTCTCTCTCTCTCTCTCTCTCTCTCTCTAGAACGGAGAGAGAGAGAGTGTGTGTGTGTGTGTAACGTGTGACTCACGTCTTGCTATGAATTGCTGACTTTAAAATAAAGGAATTTATATTTGTAATTTTTAACTCTCGAAATGTCGTGTATTAGCTTTTATATACACAAATGATGACAAATGCCTCAGAATAAATGTCTATAATGTATAAATAATTTTAAAACTAGGATTACTACATTATATAAGCTAATGCAGTTAGCTATTGTACATAAATCGTCTTTAAAAAAATGAAACACAATTGAAATGTTGCTATTATTTACACACGCCATTAATGTGTTATTGAAACATGTAAACAAGATAAGTGATATCATTTATAACTTGTTTTAAATTTATATAGTTCTTTTCAGCCTACTTTTATACAGCTACAATATCCTGACATGCCAGTACTCTTTCATTCTCTTACTTCTCCTAGTTCCTTCTTCTTACCAGATTCCTCTATACACTATTCTTTTCGTCGTAAGATCCTAACGGTTTTATCGCGGTGAACAACCTTCCGTTCCCTCTCTCAAGAGTTTAACGCGTGACCTTGTAATCATACCTTGCGCTGTATTAACCGGAAAAAATGCCTTACTTTAAAGTAAACGAATTTTTAATTATTAACTCATGAAATGTGTATTAGTTTTTATATTCAATTGTCAAGGTAAATTATGTAACATTTGCATAAATTAATTACAATTTGTTTATTGTAGCATTGGTTATTGTTACATTATAGTTGATCCAATAACTTAAAATGAGTGTTAAAATTCTCATATGCTAGGATACAACACAGCCGTGGAGTCTGACAGATGTATGTGGTTTATGACTAGATTCTAAAAAATTCGATACAGAAATGATGTTAAAAATAGCACTTGAGTATATAGGCCTAAACTAAATTCAACTAACACTTCTAAAGATAACAAAACTTTAGCTCTACTGACCAAACAAAATAGTTGTAACTGTTTAAATATTGTTAAATATGTAAATTTTTTTAAACAATTTACTAAATACCAGATATACAATATACAAATACAAATAATACAAATTTAATATAGGGTGATTCGGGGACAGGAAATTAAAAAAAAAAAAAATCTTATGGAAAGAAAGATGTTTAAATTAATTTATTTGTCATTTAATAGAAAAAAACATGCAATTTAGGAATAAGGAGATACTATCGTTTAGGTATCAGAAGGGATTCGACAATATGCGTACTCAGTAGGAAATGACATGATAGGAGTTAGAAAGTAGTTCGTCTCGAGGGGATCAGCCTTCAGATAAGGAATGAGGTACAATGCTGTGGGATCAGCCGACAGACCACTCGGAGGTTGGACCGTTCGTCCTGGAGGGATCAGCTTTCAGACAACGAACGGTAAGGCCCGTGATGCCGGGATCAGCCTTCAGACAACGAACGGTAAAGCCCGCGATGTCGGGATCAGCCTTCAGACAACGAACGGTAAGGCCCGTGATGTCGGGATCAGCCTTCAGACAACGAACGGTAAGGCCCGTGATGCCGGGACCAGCCTTCAGACAACGAACGGTAAGGCCCGTGATGCCGGGACCAGCCTTCAGACAACGAACGGTAAAGCCCGCGATGTCGGGATCAGCCTTCAGACAACGAACGGGGTGTCCGTGCTGCCGGGATTAGCTGACAGACCACAGAAGGAAAGAAAGTTAAACAATAAAGAAAACAAGAGAATTTAGGTAACAAGAGCAGCGATAGAGAGAGTAAGAGGGGGGGGGAGTGTTGCAGGTGACTCTGTGAAACAGAATGATTTTGAAGTAAATGAGACCCGTATTTATAGTTCGTCTGGAGTTGCGATAAGGTGTTCCAGCGACGGACTCCATCTTTACTGCCGCTGACTAGTTTAACTCCACTGAGTCTCGTCCGAGTTTTCTCTTTCGCTGTGTTGCACCATGCCGAGACTGTGTTTAGTCCACTGACTTGAAGGATTTTGTCAGCTACTGTTGTGAGTCATTCAAGATCGTCCTTTGAGATGACGGATAAAATCCCTTTTGTGTGAGCTGGAAGGACCCTGAGCCAAATTGTTTTCAGGACTTCGTTGGTCACTGTGTTGCTCGCTAGGGTTTGCATCTCGCGTAAGACCTGAGAAGGCATCAAATCTCCTAACTGTGTCTCTTCCAACAAGCGTAAGATGCGACGTTATTGACTGACTGAAAGTAGTTGTCAACCTCCCCTTCAATGTAGTATAAGGCTGATCAATGGGTTGTCTCGCTAAGTCGGCCACTTGCGTTAGGATCTTGTAGGCCAGCTGGATGTACACCTTTTTTCATATAGTCTTGGATTAGATCCCTCTCTTTCATCTTTCATACCACGTCTCTCCTGCCCAACTTTTGTTCTCTTCCGACCCCGACGTTATTAGTGTATTTGAAGGCTAATGAGGGTTTTTTATTTTACCTTCATTTCTTCTTTTTATATGGCGATGATGACCGAGAGATCTTCGCACTTAAACAGCAAGTAAGTTAGGGACTACGATACACTTTGCTTTTAAACTACACTACAAGAAAAAATCGCACGCTGTCAGATCGGAGGATCTGAAAGGCGATGGAATATTACCGTTTTAATTGGCGTACAGCAGCCATCGATCGACATTCGTGCTGATTGTGACGGTCCGTTTTGTTGAAACCTGGTGTTGTCAATAATTTGTAGAAATGGCTGTAGTTTTTGCGCAACAAAGGTTTCCAGCATGGCGACGTACCGATCCGATGTGACTGTAGTCGCAAGGCTACCTTCGTCCTAAAAAAGAGCTTATTACGCCATACGATGACAACACACCACACGGTAACTTTTGCTGTACAACGGAGATTTTTGTACCTAAGTAGGATTTTCATGTGCCCAATAACGAACATTTTGTTTATTTATAAATACATTAAAGTGGAAATGAATATCGTCCGACTGCGCATATTGTCAACAAACTTATTGTCCTCATATATCTTTTCAAGCATTCACAGAATTGTCGTCGTTTAGTTTCCGTTCCTAGAAACCTGCAACAGATAATGTCCAATACCAACACTTGAACAATGAAACTGTAAAGACACTGCGTGGAGACGGATTGAACGATATGGGCTTCTTATGACATCAACTCAAAGAATCTTGATATTGTCCTGCGTACAAACGGTTCGGACCACAGCCTGGAGGTTTATTTTCATTGCTATGAATCTGTTTCATCAAAGTTACGTGTTAGTCACATGTGCTGCTGGAACACAATCGTGACGTCCTACATTAAAATTTTACTAAATTCTCTTCGTGCAGCCTCCTTACTGTCAATGTTTTTGTAAAAAGCTTTGATGGAAAAGCATGTTGCGCACCACTTCAAGTATCCATTAAAACTAAATGGCAAGATGGCGTGAGCTGGTTTTTATGTTATTCGGTGCTCATCGCCCAGGGCTACCCATACAAATTTAAAATTACCCGTTTCCTTAAATCACCCTTGCAACGGATTTATCTGATATCAGCTGTAACGGATATTGGGTGTATATGGAAGAAATGGCTAATTTTAGAGGGTAATCCTATCTTAGGCACCACGTTTTGTAAATCAGCTCCGCGGATCTCGCGATACTTAACACTATTAATCCTACCAAACCAACAAGTACACCAGGAAACCAAATTTGATTACTCCAAGTTTTCATAATACAATATTTATTGATTCTATTGTCTCGTATGTAAGAATACACCATATATTGTATTAAGAGCAGAAAAGTATGTTTCATCGTTCTTTAACTTTGTCAGTAAGTTACTGATTGTTAAATAATAACAGCATTCGACTGTCTTGAAGAAAATGAAGAATTTTCTTGTGCTCTCTCCTGGAACTAATCAATATTACACTTTATTATTATTTTAAAAGTACACAATTAGATCTTTAAAACTTTGTTTATTTTTATTATTTTGTTTAAAACAATTTCTCAAACCATAGAAAATGAAAATTTGATCAGATTTTCTTGATATTTCATTGCTTATGTACAATATTTGGTCAGCTTTAGTATTTGTTTGATTAAAATTTAATAGGTAGTTCTCAAATTATAACAATACATGTTTGCAAGGGTAATACGAAAACAACACCCTTGTACGTATTTTTTTTTTTAATGAACAAAGACAACTTATTTTGTTAATTACAAAGATGTTAACAATTTCAACTCTAATATTAACTAAATACTTCTTTGAAAGTGACACAATTGTAATCATTTTTGTTATCAGTTTTTAAAGTTATAAATAAATACTGCAATCAACGCGATCACCAATCTGTTGTCAAATGCAACTGACCAGACATGTTTACCACTCTCCTTGGATTGATTGTTTGGAAAGTTTATTTATCTCCTTACTCTATCATTGTTTTGAAAGATCCACATCATCATGAGAGATGCGACACCGTGTTTACATTATCTATTTCGCGTAAATATGGCATTTAAGCAGGGGCATCTGGCTCCATTGGGGCCCTCCTTGGAGGTATTTAAGTGTAAGAGTATAAAAAAGTGAAAGCACATTTTCAGCTTCAGACCAAATCACAGAGTTGAAGCCATAAACTTGATGTTATCTTAAAATCTTAGTAATGTGAAAAAGGTAAACACAAACATCTCAATAGCTTGCATTAACAATAATGTGTTACGGTACAAAAACTTAGGGCTTGCTTCGACAAAAAAAATGGAGTCCTGAAAATCTGAACTATGTTATTTTTCATTTAAAAGCTTTCTAGTCATTTCTGCACTCGTCATGGAAATTTCATCTTTGATCATATCCTTATACATGCTTTGAAAGTCTCTTTCTACGTTCATGAAAAAGAGGTTAGTTCTTGACTTGATCTAAATCAATTCTTAACTATTTTAAGTTTAGAAAACACTCTTTCACGTGTAACTTGTGTACAAGGTATAGTTAGCACTAATTTGTAAGTCACATACAAATTTATAAACCAACCAGATTGTTATAGTTCATAGATTACAGAGAATGATAAACACTTGAAATTTTTTTTTCTTTTTAGAGCAGTAAACGTAAGGGTTTTCTTCGTCAGATTCAGATCTCAAATCGTCATCTCCAAAGTTTTCTTCATCACATGTTCATCTTACATAGCTTCCTTTTATTCTCAGTTTCATCAACCTCTTAAGACTTTCGTAATGAACTGCAACAGTTTAAGCTCTACCAACAACAGATTCCTTTCAACTTTAAAAAAATTTAGAAATACTGCAAAGGACTTCCGTAGAAAAATTGTCAAGCATGACAATTTCATTAAACTTTTTTGAATCTAACCACGAACAATGTTTTAAAACATCTTTGTTTCGAGCAAATATTTCTTCATACTTGTCACTTGTCCTGACACAATCTAAAATTTGAATTAGACCAGTTTATAGTTTTGAACAATTGAGATTTATCGAGATTCGTCTTGGCATTTCTCCAGGCATTACTTTTATCTCTGAAGTTCTTTTTTCCTTGAAATCCAACTCTGCTTCACATCAATCTCACTATCAAAACTGTTAATAACTGTATTTGCATATTTTTTGTTTTTAAATACAGAACTTCAAAGTACCTTTTAGAAATTATTTGTTGGAGCAGTGTCTGTATCAAGTTCCAAGCGGTAGAATAGTCTACAATTTTACTTTGTAAATATTGAGAAAAAAAGGTGATGTGACCAAAAACACATCTAGTAGAAAAACAGCCACAAACAGGTTGACAAATTTCGAACATCAACTAATCAAATTTCTTGCCATGAATTTGGTTTTACAGTCAAAACTTCTAACTGATACTTCCTTTAACAAGTTCACAACATTAACAAATTTTCCTATGTTTACATCTTTTTTACTCCTTAAAAATTATTCATCAATTATTTAAGAAAGAGCTTTGTCCTTTCTCCATCACCTCATAGCTCCAATTTTTGTAGTCTGTACAGTTTGTCGTGTGGCTGTGTTTTCTTTTTTCCCCTTCTCACATACGGCCATTCTTTTGTAACTCGAGCTTAGAAAAACAACAGATTCTTTCCACTAGTCCAAATAAGTTTTCTGATTGGAGCAAGTTTACTGTGAAATCAGCTACTAAGTTACCAAGTTTAATACGTAACCCATACAGTGAGTGTAAATGAGGTCTTAATTTTCCCTTTTGAAATGAGCCTTTAGGCCGTTATAACAACCTTTCATGTTGTTTGCTCCGTCAAATGAGTAAACAATAATGTTTGATGTTCTATTGCCACACTTATCTAATTCAGATTTTATACGCTGATACAAAGCAAGTCCAGTTGAATCATCTACTTCTGTTAATTCTAACAGCCTCTCGTATATCTTTCCATAAACTACGTAACGGATACAGTTCCCAACTGGTCCATAACAGCCACATCTTGAGAGCTGTCTACCATCACGCTATATATATACAATCTTGAGGGTCTTTTAAAATAACGTTATTGGTCATGGAACCAATGATTTTGATTAACTTGTTAATTAAGGCTTTTGACAAAAATGTTAACAGAGAGCCTCGACCAATCTGTCCCTTAGTTGATTTACCTAAGGATTCCCTTTTTTTCACAGTTTTTAGGCTGTGCTTTTTGCTGACATGATTTTGCAAAATCACGTCATAATTTGCAACCGACATTACCAGTTTAAGAAAATTCCCATGATTATCAATAGAGTTAAGGGTGTGAGCTCCTTCTGCGGTTTTCCCTTTGTACGCATGCCTTGTCTTCAAATAAATAAAACTATATCAATCAAACTTTGAACAACCAACCTTCCATTATGAATTTCTCTTTCTCGCTTTTTTTTCTGATTACTAGCTAGAGGAGTTGATGTCATAACCTCTTTGGCTTCGAATAGCTGTTTTTTCCGCAAAATCATGAAACTGAGACTGTTTGTGAATCTCAACAGATTTACAGATATGTTTGAGTGAAAAGTCACTTTCGTTAATAAATGTAGACTCCTTACCTTCAATACCCATACAATTGGAGCAAAAAACCTTGTTTAGCTGAATTCAATAGGATAGCCATTTTCTACAAATTTTATCAGCATTCGGCAAAAAGTGGTAATAAAGTTTAGAAGGTTCAAATGGCAGTTTTCCCGTTTTCCTTCAGTAACTTGAATTGTATGCTTTTCAAAAAGCTTTTTTTTAAAATTTAGATTCGGTCATTTTCGTTAGGGGAGATGAAGTATCCAAGCTATTGTGCAGCAGCATCAGAGGTGTCTCCTGGTGGTCCGTGTCAGAGCTTGAATTTGTTCTCGATGATTCACTGTAGAGAGATGATGACGTTCATGATGGACGGTTTAAAAAATGGCTCTCGCTGATAGGTGACCAAATTTTACTATGATGCGGTAAAATCTCTTTTCTATGTGATTTTTTAAAACAGAATTGGAGTTACAATTTAATAATATTACAGTGGGCCTATCCAAGTTTGTTTCTCAGAAAAAAAGTATTTGTTTTTAATTAGAATTTCTCCCTAGAAGTAAGAGATAAAAATTTGTTGTGATAATAAATGTGTTGCGCAAATCGAAGAAATAAATAACACAAAGCTTCGTCCTGTTGCGTGGGCAGTCGCGACCTGGACCACAGAAACATGAAGGACAGCCACCTTTTTGAAAAGAAAAAAAAGCAAAAAAAACTTTAATCCGAAAACTCCTGTAAAATTCAAGTTAAGAATATTTACAAAACCAGGTACTTACGATTTTAATAAAACTCGGTTCAAAAGTTAAGATACTTTCTATTAAAATAACAACAGCAAAGATAAATAAATGGACTGAAATTTTGATTATAAAACCTTTGAAAATTACTGTATAGTATTTTCAAATTTGAGCGTTATTCCAAAGTAAACTGTTTTTCTAACCGATTACTTTGTCATTATTAAGAGAGTAAAATATTAATAATAAAACAATAGTCTAGGCCTAACGCCTAGCAAGATCTTAAAATCTCCAACAAAACATTTGCAATATAAAAAAACTGTTTATGACTTTAATAATAACACAAATGGATTGGTAGAACAATATCCTGTCGAATTTGTTTTGAAAGGCGCACAAAATAATTAAATATCAATAGCCTTATCTTTGTAAAGCTGTAAGGAATAAAAAAAAGGAATCGAAAAATGTTGCCTCTGTTTTGTAGTTTATTTATTTTATTTTAAAGAAACATAGTTATGAGCTACGTTTACAGAAGCTTTTTACATATTTTAAAACTTTATAAATATTGTAATATTGTTTTAAATATTACACTAACATTTGCGCACTGTAAAATAACAGCGTGAGCTCTACGCTACGTTACGGTCCAGGGATCAGCAATCGATAATCTAATGTCACAGGAAGATGTTGTTTATTTGGTTCCATTTTTGACTAAAACGGATCTTTGAAAGTCTAACAACAACACCAATGAAGCGAGTTGAGGCTGTTTTTACCCTGGATTTTTTATCACATATATATCTCTTCGAAGGTCCTACAACTACACCAGTGAAGCGAGTTGAGACTGTGTTTACCTTCCATCTTTATCACATATTATATTCCGCATCCAAGTTATCACACCAAGACCAACGAAGCGAGTTGAGGCTCAGTTAACCTTGGTATAACACATATATACATATACATTAACATGTATATACATTATCACATATATATACAGATTACATGGTCCGACAAAGCACTATTGAAGCGAGGTCTTGTTTACCTTGAATTAATTTTTCGTAGGTAAAATGAGTGGAGATCTTGTTTACTCATTGAGTCTTTTTCACATTTATAACGCTTCCATTTCCGACACTGACACATGCGAAAAGAGTGGAAGTTGTGTATACCTTGGAGTATTTTTAAAGTCTATATAGCTTGGAGTCCAGACACTGATATAGATCATTTGTTATGCGGTGGCGCTTGGAGGGAGGACGGTCTGGCTTGGAGTGGGAAGGTTGTTCGTAATACACTATCTAGAAATGAACTGACGAAAGGACAGCGGAATATTGACTCACTCGCTTCCCCCACCACTAAAAAGTGACGAACATGTTTGCCCGATGAAGGTCAAGCACCACTACATACTAAATGACTTCTACAGGCGTAATGAGTGGATGCTGTATTTACTTTGGAGTCTTTTTCACAGTTAAATCGCTTCGAGTACTGACACCGACATAGCTGAGACGAGTGGAGTCTGAGTTTACTTTGGGATCTTTTTCACATTTATGCCGTTTCGATGGCCGTCACAGACAAGAACGATGCGAGTGGAAGCTGTAACATATGCACAAGTCAAATAGACAATCATGTCGTTATCACAAGTTTCTATTCAATATATTCAGATATAGTAAACAATTGATTTGTTTTACACGGCTGGGTAAGTAACACGATGGCTTATGTTGGTTAATAGCAATGGTAAAGGGACCATTTGATTTGATGGCAAAGGAGAGGGAAAAGAAGAGTCAAGTATTAAAAAAAAAACAAATTGCCATACATTTCTTATAGTCTACTGATTTACTTGTTAATAGACTAGATTTATTTATTAATTTTTAAAAACAGAAAGAAGGACGTATCTATTGTATTTACCTAAATAATACTCATTGAAATATTTTTCATTTATTACTATTAGCAAAAATCTACAAGAATTATAATCTATTTTATCCCAAGAAAACAATAACAACTTGTATTTTATAAAATTATTATCCTGTTGTTTTTCTATGAGGAGTGGGTGGAAGTGCCACCTCCATATCTTTAAATACTTCCATATTCATTTCTGCTTACTTCAGTGATTCAATTATTTACCTTTGTTACAGGCATCCCAGCTTGAACACATGCGTGATTAGAGACCTCGAATTAAACATCTTTCGCATGTCAGAAATTTTAAACTACTGTTGCAACCAGAGGCGCCAGCCTCTCAGCGACGTTCATGGTTTCCATGGTAAGATTATTTACATTTTTTTAAATCATGGGTACATGGTTAGATTATTCAAATTTCTGAAATCATGGTTTTCGTGATGGGTCTATTCACGTTTCTCAAATTAAGAGTTCATGGTATGAATATTGAAATTTATTAAACTATGGGTTCATGGTAAGAATATTTAAATTTATCATACATGGGTTCATTGTAAGAATATTCAAATTTATCAAACTATGGGTTAACGGTAAGAATATTCAAATTTATGAAAATATAGGTTCATGGTAAGAATATTTCAATTTATGAAAATATAGGTTCATGGTAAGAATATTTCAATTTATCAAAATATAGGTTCATGGTAAGAATATTTAAATTTATCATACAATGGGTTCATTGTGAGAATATTCAAATTTGTCAAACTATGGGTTGATGGTAAGTATATTACAATTTATCAAAGTATGGGTTGATTGTAAGAGTATTCAAATTTATCAAACTATGGGTTCATGGTTAGAATATTCAAATTTATCAAAGTATGAGTTCATGGTAAGAATATTCAAATTTATCAAAGTATGAGTTCATGGTAAGAATATTCATATATTATCAAACCATATTTTCAATTACAAATCTATTCATTTTATTCAAAAGCCTTTTTGAATGATAAGTCTGTTCAAAATTTTTAAATCATATTTTCTACGATAATTCGATTCAGGTTTCTGAAATCGTTGTTTCAATTTTTAGTCTATTTCCTGTTCTCATATCTTTGTTCCCGTGTTATTTGTACCACATTTCGCTAATGATGTTTTCGATGTTATGTCTATTCAGGTTCCTGAAATCATTGTTTCAAAATTAAGTTTCTTTTCGGGTCTCAAATTTTTGTTACGATGTTGTTTCTATGACATTTTGCAAATGTTTTCTATGTAACGTCTATTAAGGTTTCAGAAGTCATAGTTTCGCGATAAACGAATTCAAGTTTCAATGATAAGTCTATTCACGGTATTCAAATCATGATTTCTATAAAAAGACAATTCATGTTTTTCATTTGTATCACAACGAAGTCTAATAACACCAATAAAATTGATCCATCATTTTGAACCACATATCATGAAACCGTAAAGTTCAGTTTTGCAAGGCAATTGATTCGATGTACGGTACTTACTATTCGGCCTATCATGTCATTTACAATGTTTAATATGGGTATTTTAATTTTTCAAAAATTTAAGTTAAAGATTTGGGGTAATGTAAAATCCAAGTTTTCAGATAACTTTCGCTTCCAAATTGATGTGATGTAAGTTTTGGGTTAGATCCGTCTCTTTCCTATATGTTCTCTCTTGACCAACTCTTATTCCTTTCTTACCAGACGATATTAGAGTATTCAAGGTTAAGGTGTTCTTTATTTTATGCACTTTTTTAAGGGAATGACGACCGGGAGGTTTTTCGCCATTAAACAAAAGGAACTAGTGCATTCTGAATTTGAATTCACAGGACTACACTTGTTCAACTCACATTGTCGTATGCTGTGGAACATCTCGGATATAATCTGTTAAACTATAACTGTATGTACAATGTAAAATCGAGACTAGGTTCCTTATGTAATATAGACAAAATGTTCCTTTGACATATGTCTAACAATGCTTCGTTTTCCGTCTGTCAGTCGGTTCGTGATTTTGATAAACAACTTTATAACTATAAAATGGACGAGTTGTTGATGAGCCCAGATTTGGTATATCCATTTTTAGTTTCTCATAAACACAGTGTTCAGAAAATGTCGTACCAAACTTTAAGTGGTGGTTATATGGGTCAAATGAAGAAAAAAGTGCATACAAACATATGTCTGGAAACCCTTAGTTTATCATCACTCAGCCATTTTGGTCGTTTCAACTTTTCCCATCTCCTAATTTAGTTTTCACTTTCATCGTCGTTGTTATAGACCATGCTGCCGCGCGCTCACCCATAGACGTGTTACCCGATTTAACTCGGTTCGAAGCCCGTTCCGCTAAAACTTCTCTACGATGCTTGGAATAACTGTATTTTCTGTACACTAAATCGTCTAAAGGATTGACTCCTTTATCACCACGAGCTAATCTTTTGGCTAGTGTTGTACCCGAACCACAATAGTTGTAAGACGGCAGGTGGAGCTCGACAGGCAGCCTTGTTTAAACCCATATTACTGGCAATTAAAGTTCCAGAAATGAGACCACTGCCCTTCTTAGTAATAGTTGCTTTTCTTGATGTTCGTTTCTTTGCCATTTCTATAATGAATGAAATCTCATAGGGTCAACGTAATTTAACTTACGTGTCAGGCTGTTCATTATCTTTGTCAGCGGTCCACAACTTACGCCAATAGCTATATTTTTATTTAGAAATATCGACTTTACTATATTGTTTTTTAATAGTATGTGCAAAATTAATCAATTCATTTCGAAATTTGTCCAGAATCTTTTTGCAAACCTTTCATGTTTCAGCTTCAGTTATTCTAATAGCCAGTACTAATTGGACTCGTGTGACGGCATCTCTATCCGAAACACCGTCGGCAATATTACAAATACGTTTTGAAGAGGCATCAAAGCAGTCCGATCTTTGATGTTTTAGTAGAGCACGATCTATAATCAACGACTTAAATTCTTCAAATTGATGAAAGTTGATTGAATCCAAGTTGTTGGTGGCATCCTTCACGTTTTTCAGTTTTCTATAATCACGGTTCCTACCGTTACTGTCCGACGGTATTACATTGTTGTCCACATAGTATTTGTTAGCCGCGTCTTCCACGTTTGTTTTGGATTTTACGTTACATATAATGTATCTTTGAGCGTCAAATTTATTGTACTTGTTCTTCCTTATAGAATTATTTTTTCCATATTTCAAGTTTAGACATTCCCCGTCGTCTAGCGGTGAACCAGTATCTTGTAACCGATACTTATTTAAGTCGTAGCCGCTATTAAATTTAACTGGAATTAACGATTCGAGGTATTGTTTTGTCACGGCGTCATCATTGTCTTTCGGCTTAGATAAGCCGCTTATAGGTCTCCAGCCTGCGTCATATCGTTTCCTGTTGTCATCAAACATTAAACACTTTGTCTCTAATTGATTAAGAGTGACTGCATCGTTTGCCGAGCGTGCAGGAGCACATTACGTTTTGCCTCCTAACAGTTTGCCTCCTACGTCATAGTTTCCCTCGGGTGTAAGGTTAAACCTTTAGGACCTATTTTTCCACGGTCAGTGGAGCCGAATCTACTCTTATAACGTCCAAACTTGTCGACACTCATCGTATAATGTTCTAATTTTTGCGTTTCCCACGCCTTTCATAATTCCATCTTCTTTTAGTTCTTCCATAATAGCATATCCTGTATGTCCTGCATCATGAGATGCCAACAAATCTCTCAGTTTGTCATACAGCTCATTCGGATCGTCCCGGTTAGAATAACCCATCCGTTAATTGATTTAGGAGGTAATAATATGTTAATATCTCTACAATGTTTTTATATTTTAATGATTTGTTACGATTAACCGTCCGGGTCATACAATCTTTTATGTGCACTGGTTCTCATGTAAATATCTTTATACGCTTGCGAACCGGTCTCAGTATATATATTTCATTATCGGGTAAACGCTTACCAACTCGTACAATTCGGGCATTCCCTTATAGTGTATTCTATCAATTACAATTTCACCATCGTTTGATAACTGAAGCGTCTTGTCAATGGTCATCAGAGACTCGATTCCTATTTTCGATCCGTAACTGTGATCTATATTTCGAATTTTGGCGTAATATTTTTTCGTTTTGAGCATATATTTTCGTGCCAGAATATGTGTGAAATTTTTCTGACTAAGGCTTCAGAGATGACAAGGCGGTCTAAAGGCCTAAAGACCTTTGCAGTTACAGGGTGTTTGGACTTTTTCATTAAATTTATTTTCTTTTTTTTCCTTTTCATTAATTTGTGTCTGACACTATTTTTATTTGAAGGCCCGTGCGGCCTTATCTAGTGCCCAAGTGTCCCAATGATTAACTTAATAATATTTATTGATACCCACCTGGAAACCAACGACACCCCCTGAATGTTAAAACTTACCTAATCTAAAGGAGGAAAGGAGAATATCCACTATCAGCAGAACCACCACCCCACGAGTCCAACCTCCACTACATGAGTAACGGAGCGAAGCTCCGCCAGGGCTCCCATGCCCCGCGGTACCATTTTTAGCTATACTGATTTCTCAGCTTCGCTCCGATGCCCAGAATGGTCGCGGACCCGTGATCGTAAACAGACCACCATTTACGACCACTGCGGTTTCGGATTCCCTTCATGCTCCGCCTGGGACTTGACGGCACACTCCAGGTCACCTGGTTTTCACACACTTATACCGGACTTCCGTTCCGTGTAGCGTCGAGGTACTCCTCTGCCGCTCTCATCAGTATCAACAGCTCTGGCCATAGAGCTTTATTGACCAGGCTACTCCCATCTCCGGTATCCGGACAATCTCTTCTTAAATCTTCAAGAAGCAGACACTCCTTCACCACATGCTGCGCAGACTGGATTAAACCACACCGACATCGCTCATCATCTCTTAGTCCTAGCATTCTTAACTTTTCCGCAAAGAACCCGTGTCCTGTCAAGAATTGCGTAACCCTGGCCTCCTGCCTCAGAAACTTAGCAGCTATTCTCTTCTTAACTGATGGGAACCACCAATAAGTAGTTCTGCCCTTTGCGGAAGTAGTCCACCTGCTTTGCATTTCTTCACTACCTCATCACGCAGGAAGCTCCTCACCTGGCCCAGTGTCAGGATTGAGGAGTAGGCAATGACTCTGCCACCAGTGACAAGATCTTCTTTGTCATTTCACTTCTTTATTTGACCTCTCTCCCAAACCCTGAGATCCACCGGCACTATCCCTGCAACCACCGGCATGGCGTCCACAGAGACAGTGCGTTACGCTCCAGTTATCGAGATAAGGACAACTCTCTGCGCTCTGAGTAACCTAATGGCGAAAGTCTTCTTCTCAAGGGCATCATACTAGGAACCAGCTGCGAATGTCGATATAGCCTCGAAAACACCCTTGTATATGGTCAAAAGGGCTCTCCAGTTCAGACCATATTCCCTTCGCACCACTCTCTTCATCTTAAAGAATATAACCTTGGTTTTCTCACACAACATGTTGATGTGCTTGGAGAAGGTTAGACCCCTATCCAAAATAACCCCCAGGTATCTTAAGCTGTCCACCACTTGGACACTCCTTCCCCCATGCCGGATGACAGATTCCTCTTCAATTTTCCTTTCGCCAGCAGAAACTTTGTTTTATCAACGGCAATTTCAAGGTGGGAACTTCTGCACCATCTCACGTATGCATCCAGTACGTCTCTGGTCTTAGCTTTTAGATTAGATCTTGAATCGGCACCAATGGTGTTTGGACTATGGTCACACGTTTTAGGTGTAACGTGTAACACGTATATGATAATATAATAAATTATATATACACAATTGGTGGTGGAGGTAAGTCCAAGTTGGCACTCTAGTAGCCCTATAGTGAGAAGTGTCATATAAACTTGTCGTACATTATAATAAAACACGTATAAACGTTGGGTGGTTGCCCTCTACTGTAGGTAAAATATATAATTAAAATAATCCAAGATAGTGGTGCTCTCTAGTACCGACAAAGTAAGCTATTAAATAACACTGTAATAATAGCCCTCTCTACCACGAGCGCATGGCTGTTTATATACTCCCTTCAGAATACAACAAGTAACACTATGCACGATAGCTCAGTAGGTATCTGTCTTCAAAACCAGACTTCATTGGTTCGAATCCCACAGGGAAATGAAAATGTTAATAGTGTGACGTCACAGAGCATAACGTGTAGTGACATCACAAATGGTGGATAGGGAAGGGGAGAGGAGTGACAAGGGGCGTGGGGAAACCGGAGGTTAGGGCATCGGGAAAGGCAACCACCCCACCACAACACTACTTTCGTCCTCAACTGTCCTCCTCTCTACTGTTATACTTTTACATACCAAAAACCAAGACTCTATATTCACGTTTAATTTTTAAATATACCCATATCCAAGACTCTATATTCACATTATACTTTTACAAATACACCAAAACCCCATACTCTAATTTCACGTTATACGTTTAGTAGCATACCAAAAACCAAGACTCTATTTTCACTTTAACCTTTTACAAGTATACCAAAAACCAAGATTATTTTCAACTTTTATAAATACACCGAAAAATTAAGACACTATTTTCAGTTAAACCAAGTATACCAAAAACCAAAGGCTCTATTTTCACGTTATAGTTTACACACACCAAAAACCAACACTATTTTCACGTTATACTTTTAAAAGTATACTAACAAAACAAGACTATTTTCACGTTATACTTCTACGAGTATACAAAAACCATGACTATTTTCACGTTATACTTTTACAAGTCGCCAAAAACCAAGACTCTATTTTCACGTTATACTTTACATACATCTAAAAACCAAACTGTATTTTCACGTTATACTTTTACAGGTATAAAAAAACCATGACTATTTTCACGTTATACTTTTACGAGTATACAAAAACCATGACTATTTTCACGTTATACTTTTACAAGTACGCCAAAAACCAAGACTCTATTTTCACGTTATACTTTACATACATCAAAAAACCAAACTGTATTTTCACGTTATACTTTTACAGGTATACAAAAACCATGACTATGTTCACGTTATACTTTTACAAGTACACCAAAAACCAAGACTCTATTTTCATGTTATACTTTTAAAAGTATACCAACAAAACAAGACTATTTTCACGTTATACTTTTACAATTATACAAAAATCATGACTACTTTTACGTTATACTTTACACACACCAAAAACCAAGACTCTATTTTCACGTTATCCTTTACATACACCAAAAACCACGACTCTATTTTCACATTATACTTTTACAAGTATACAAAAACCATGACTATTTTCAGTTTATACTTTTACAAGTACGCCAAAAACCAAGACTCTATTTTCACGTTATACTTTTAGGGTCTTGAAAAAAAGTTGTCATTATTTTGCGAAAAAACACAAAATGGCTGACAGACGGATAACGCAACGTTTTCAGACACATATTCATATGACATTTATCGGTTTCCTACTGAGACACTCTGTATACAGAGTGTAAAATAACTCGTTTTTTTAGGAGGGGGTAAAATTTTAATTCCTCTTAAAATATCAGAAAAAGTGTTATAATAATAGGTATGGGAGAGGTTATTCGTTGATATAGCAATCCATTTAAATTATATCGAGGTGAATCACGACTTATTTTACACTCTGTATATATGTACAGAGTGATTCAAAATTCTATGGCAATATTTCCGGAGCAGATTCTAGAACTAAAAATAAGTTTATATAAAAATGGGTCCGGAAACGCTTCGGTTTCAATCTGTCGGCCATTTTGTTCTTTTTTACAAAAAAAAAACTTTAGATTAGGTTGATAAGATATTGAGTGAAGATTTATTATACTTATACGCATTATTTATGTAACCTTTTACCAGAAAACTAATACTTTATTTTGTACATTTTCAAAATGGAGGACATTAAAAAATTTAATTTCGAATATCTCGAAACCATTAACATTACAAAATATTTACGAAACAATAGAGTTTCCTCTTTTAATAATAAAAAAAAAGGCTTTATAGTTTTGAATCATTCCGTATATTAAAGTCTCCACTCGCTTTGCTCATGTCAGTGTCTCACTGGAAGCCGATTAATCGGAACCCCAACAACAAAATCGGACGTAGCATAAAATCCTATACTATTTTATCGCTGATATGATGAATATATTATAGCAACCCTTCATTTCATTATTTTATCCTGAAACGTTAGATTAGGTTACCTTCATAAGAAAATTTGCCAACAAAATAATTAAGCCTACACTATGAGTGTTCAGCAAATTAACTGGCCTATATCTGCAATAAATCATTTAAAATATACCAGAAGACTATAAACTGTGTGTTCAATTTTTTCCCCACAATTTTTGTTATATTTGGGATCAAATGAAGTTTTTTGATCGCCATCTTGGATTTAAGTCTATTTTCACTTTCTCACATTACGTAGGCCTATTTAAAATTTGGTACCGGTATGTAGGAGTATTTTGGTCATATCTCGTAACTTTCTTTCTCATTTTTCAAAATAATTCAAATAAGAAAAATGTAGATGTCATAAGGAAAAACACGAAATTGCGATTTTCTTAAAATCGGCTGAAACGATTTTGATTAAATTTTGCTAAAGTATTCCCTCTAGAAACACAAACGAGATCTATTGGTCATTATATTTCCAAAAATGGTGGTTCGTGAGTAAACATTTCTCTAAATGGACTATTTATTTCGTTAAAATTTTAATGAAATGTGAATATTAATTACCCACACCTGAGCACAATTACAAGTGAAAAAATATTACGGTTCAGGAATAATTGACAAGAAACGAAAATGAAACTATTTTAATTAAATACGACTTAAGCTTAATTTTTATTTGGAGATGGGTGAGTGAGAAAGTTTGTGCATTGTTAATTGTTAATTGGACCTAACATATTTAAAAATAAATACCACTTTACGAGAATTTCTTATTAGCTTGCGTCTATTTTACATCGGTAAGATTAACAAATAGAAAGAAATAGAATTATTTCTTTTAAATATTTCAGTTGAAACTAGTTTTAGGTCATGTTTAGCCCAACTTTACAATGTATAACGGATGTTGCGTGTAAATACCGGAACACCTCACACCGCGGTAATGTAACAACACTGGGATTATAAAATCCTTCGACAAAGAGAAAGGTAGAATTTGTTCATGTTCCATGATACGATTAACCATTTTGTGTTGAAGATCATTTTCCGTATATTCTAATCGAAATGTTAGTACACAATTACAGTTGTAGCACGGAGATCCAAGATCCGGGACAAATGACGCAGGTGGATCGGGTGTGCTCTGGGTGTGGTCAACGTTCTGAAGATGCGCTATGACCTTCGGTAGTACATTCTCTGCCAGAAGTATTCCTTTCTTGGAAGCCTTAGCTCTATTATACACAGTAATTACTCCGGTCCTCTTATAAAACTGGTTTCACGGTGTTTTCGCAATATTGTGCTTGGAATGGTGTATTTACATACTATGTGTAAAGAAAATACGATACTCTATGTAACTATACTAGCGCCCGTTAGTTCACTAATGTACAACAAACTTCGGAAATTAACAGATTAATTTCATTTATAATTTCGTATAATACGAGGGGCTCTCTACAAGACGACGTATTTTATAAACTTGTGTAACCAAAGATTAGTTTGGCGTTTCATTGAAATTTGTATCTGGTTTATAATTTATTTTTTAATATCTCGCTTACTACCAAAGGAGAGTATTTTATAATAAGAAACATTACTTACAAAATTAAATTAACTTTGCACGAACTTTCTCAGTTACTCATTCTTAAAACCAAATAAAAAATAACCAAAATTAATTGTAACAGAAAATGTCAATTTCAAAAGTGAAAACAAACCACGGACGCTGTATTTGAAAAAAAAACTCTATTAAAATCGATATTAATTGCAGCGATATTTTCCAATTATACTTGTAGCTTGATTTTTTTTTTATTTGTATTTGTGCACACACGTGTTTGGCTCATTAATGTTCACATTTCACTAAAATTTTAACGAAATCGGTATAATAAACTCTGGGCATTCGAGTGCACACTTTAAATCCGCTAAAATCTCGAATAGTCTATAGTCGTCAAGAATTTTGAGTTCATACTAAACTGCGCTTAAAATTGGTTATGTTCGTAAATATAAGTTGTGTATAGAGAATGACATTAAAAATCTTTACGTATACATTGGCAGTTTAAAATTTTTTTAATAGGTTACAAGTTCAAAATTCAGGTGTTTTTTCAATAACTCCTTAAATAATAAAGCTGCGTGGACAAATTAATATCCACGCGAAGGACCATGAAATTTTATACAAAGAAAGGTCCAATCCAAAAATATTTTAACTTTTACAGTTTCCCACGGAATACGATAGACCTCGTGCGACCAAGGCACGTTAATTAGATGTTAAAACAGAAAATATTTTTAATTTACAATGAATAAATAGCGAGATGCGAGTAATTTCAACTTGCAGATTGTAAAAAACAATAACTTTTTTTTAAACAGTTCTGAAATTTTACAACCCAAAAAATTCTAATTTACACATGAAATAAAATCCTTTTTAATTTTCATCTTGATTTAATACAATCCATATATTTTTTACCGAATTAAGTCTACTTTTGGACGTCCTATCTCTTTAAACTCCAAAATCTTATAGGCCTAGTGGCAAGTGCCTACGCATTTCCATCATGTTATTTTGTTTTTTTTATGTTTAAAGAGAAAATATCTCAGTCATCATTGCCTTAAAAAAAATACCCCCTAGCCCTCGAACACTTTAATAACTTCAGGGTCAAAAAGAATATTTCCCCCTTATCGTTTAAAGAGGATAAAACCTCTCAGTCATCATAGCCTTAAAAAATGCCCTCTAGTCCTCGAACACTCTAATATCGTCAAATTTGGAAAAGAACATTTTTCTCTTATCGTTGAAAAGGGAAATCTTCTCGGTGATCAAAGCCTTCAAAAAATGCCCCCCTAGCTCTCGAACACTTTAATAGCGTCAAATTCTGAAAAGAACACTTTCCCTTGTCGTTTAAATGGGAAATTCCTCCTCAGACATCATAGCCTTTTAAAAAATGCCCCCTAGCCCTCGAACACTCTAATAGGGTCGAATTTGGAAAATATAATTTCTTAACTTTTCGTTTAAATGGGAAAATTTCTCAAGTAATCATAGCCTTCCCTAAAATGCCTTCTAGCCTTTGAACACTCTAATAGCGTTAGGGTCAGAAAAGAACATTTTACCCTTGTCGTTTTAAAGGGGACATTCCTCTCAGTCATCTTAGCCTTCAAAAAACGGTCCATTGCTATCGAATACTCTAATAGCGTCAGAGTCGGAAAAGAACTTTTTCCCTTGCCGTTTATAAGGGAAAACCCTTTCTGTCATCATAGCCTTCAAAAAATGTTTCGGTAATTATATAGCAGAGCTGCCTCACTTCAAAATCAATTTTTAAAGGTTTTATTCGTCAAATAAATGTTGGAAAAATATTTTACTATCGAAAAAAAGTGTCGGAAAGATGATTACATAACATAATTTCACAAGATTACACAAGAAAATCTTAATCAGAGTCAAATTCTGCTGCAAATTCAGTAGATGAAGAATTTATTGAATTTAAATGTATTTCACTCGTAATTCGCCATAAATGATGAAAACGAGTATTATACTCACTGAACTTTCTCTTAAACATAAATTCGGCTATATGGCCATGGAAATGTTGTTTTGAATTTCCATATCGCGGCACATTTCCTCGCACCTCCCTCCATTGACGTTCAATTGTCTGCGTATGTGCTTCAGTGTACGCATATGTAGGGCTGTATTATTATATGTCACGAAAGGTTTGGCCAGGTTGCTATATATATATATATATATATATATATATATATATATATATATATATATATATATATAACCACCTGGCCAAACCTTCCGTACGTTTATTGAAGTGAATGTCATGAGTATGAAAGATAACACAGTTAATTTTTTCACGAAAAAACTACTTGTGTAATTGTATTATTGTATTATGTAATCATCTTTCCGACACTTATTTTCGATAATAAAATATTTTTCCAACATTTATTTGACGAATAAAACCCATAAAAATTGATTTTGAAGTGAGGCAGCTCTGCTATATAATTACCAATGTTTCCTAGTGTTCGAATACTCTAATGGCGTCAAAGTCGGAAAAGAACTTTTTCCCCTTGTCGATTAAATGGGAAAACCTCTCAGTCATCATAGACTTCCAAAAAATGTCCCCTAGCCCTCGAACACTCTATAACGTCAAATTCGGAAAAGAACATTTTTTTCTTGTCGTTTAAATGGGAAATCCTCTCAGTCATCATAGCCTTTAAAAAATCCCCCAGGCCTTGAACACTCTAATAGTGTCAAATTCGGAAAAGAACATTTTTTCTTTTGTCGTATAAATGGGAAAACCTCTCAGTCATCATAGCTTTTAAAAAAAGTCCCTCAACCCCTCGAACACTCTTATAACGTCCAATTCGGAAAAGAACATTTTCTCTTGTCGTTTAAAGGGGAAAAACCTTTCAGTCATCATAGCCTTTAAAAAATGCCCACTAGCCCACGGACTCTCTAATAGCGTCCAATTCGGAAACGAACATTTTTCCTTTCTCCTATAAATGGGAAATCCTCTCAGTCATCATAGACTTTAAAAAATCCCCCAGGCCTTGAACACTCTAATAGCGTCAAGGTCGGAAAAGAACATTTTCCCTTGTCATTAAAAGGCGAAAAACCTCTCGGTTATCATCGTTTGTAAAATAAAAATGAAGAAAAGAATGTAAAGTAAAGAGCTCTTTCCATCGAATACTCTAATAGCTTAAAAGTCAGAAAAGAACAAGAGTTGGTCAAGAGAGACGCGATCGGAAAGATTGATCTAACCCAAGACTGCATTGTTAAAGGTGTTAATCCAATAAGTTAAGCCTTCCCGGGATTGCCAACCCTGTAGGCCTACTGACTAGTCAGCCACTGAGCGGAGGGAAAATCAAGAGACCTGATAGGATCTCATAACCGTACAAAACTTTTTATTTAAAAGTATATATCCAGCATAGTTATATTACCAAAGTTGTACCCGACCCACAGACTAGCTCTGATGGTAAAACATCTGTATCGGGTTTTTTTTGTATTATAATTTATTAGAGGATGATTTCATAGTGATGGATGAAACTATGTTTAGAAGAAAACTAAAAATAATATTATTAGAGAAATGCTTCATGGATACTTGTGAGGGGGGAAAAACTTTTATTAAATGATAAGTGTTGTGTTTTTACTCTTCATTTTTAATTCTGTAGGCCTACAGTATAACAAACACACTTCTCACAAAAAATACGCCTAAGTATCAGACGCGTTTCAACGACAAGGTCGTCCTCTTCAGTGATACACGAGCTACATCAAACTATTATCTTGTTATATCTTAAAACGCGTCTGATAATTAAGGCGTATTTTTTGTGAGATTTGTGTTCTGTGTGTTTGTTATACTGTATAATTTTTCTCATAAGTCAAGTTCAACATTTAATTTGATTATGTAGTTATTCGTAAATTGTAAATTGGGCTTTCCAGTGTATAATTAAAACAGATTCAAATACTAATCTACAACTTTTTAGGAGAGACTCCCAAAAGGATAAATAAATTGTTTCAAGTAATAGTCTATAGATAATTACAGTAGAAGAATACATAATTATATACAGTATATATATGTCTCTGAACATCTGCCTGGTTTGAAAGTTTTTGTCGACTCTACGCAATTGTGTTCTAATTAGTGTCATCTGGCGTCAGCTGTAGAGCCCAGATTCAAATTTCAAATATATTGATTATTAAAAAATAAATGTTTTTAATGTGTATCGTAGGCTATCGAATAGTAATAGATTGTGAGCTTACAGTGGTGTGAAACTAACCCCGCCTTCCAGCATATTTACTCGGATGCTTGTAGGCCTAAAGTTCTTGAAATAATATTTCAAGAACGATTTCTGACACGTCTGTAACATTTGGTGCAGATATTTTTCTGAGCCAGGGGTGCATGGCTCAGATATAAGTAAACAAATGTTCAAGTAGGATGGAAGTTCCTCATCTTGGCAGGATGGGTCTTCAAGGGAATAAGTTAACTGTTTCAAATACTGTTCAACTTTTTAAATATTAAAAAAAATCGTGTAAGAAATGGTCTTAAATGGTATTTAAATTGTTTAGCTTTTCAGTGAAAACCAATATCTTAATTAAACATACAGAATCGTAGTTTTTTACTTCTAATGAAACATTTAGGCTCGTTTTAACACTAAAAAATTTAATCAAAAAGTATTAATTTGAATTTTTACAAATTTAAGAATGATTTTAATTCAACTTTATGGTTAGAAACATTTTGTTGGCTCTAAGATTATAAATTTTGAATGTTCAAAAACATTAAACAATCGTATATTTTAACAAAACCGATTCAAAACTTGATTTTCTGATGCATTTAGTAATAAAATGTGTATTTTTAATTTGATAAAATGTATTTCCCCCTCCCCACACTGTCCTGGAGGTTGCTTCATGGGCTGCTGGGTTGGTGAAGGTGTGTCATACGGTAGTTTACTTAGACCATCAATTCTTTCTCTTTTTTTGTTTCCCAAGGTAAAGTGAAAGAGAGGACCATATGGATCTGAATTCGCCTCCACAATAAAGTTTATGTGTTATTACTACTAATTATAACTTCTACATAATTTTGGAAAATCTTTTGTGAAAATTTTCGTATTGAAAATAGCCATGAAGTGTTTAACCATTAAATTCGTTTCAAAAGTTTTCAATTCGTGACAGTATACTTCAAAAATAAATCTTATTATACCCTTAGGGACTCATTGTAGTGAGTACGGGGTGGCAATCCCGAGATACCCTAGCTGGATCTACACCTTTATCATGTAGTTTTGGGTTAGATCCCTCTTTTTCATCTTTCCTATCAAGTCTCTCTTGATCAACTCTTGTTCTTTTCTGACTCTGAAGATCATTGTGAATATTTTAATCATCAAATTCTGTTCACAAGTTTTATTATCTGTAATAATTAAAAAAAAAAAATCATTTAATTATCTTTGTGTTTAAAATTATCGAATCTACCAAAAAAAAAAGTTTTATTTAACGATCATCATTTCATGTAAATATATTTTGAAGTAAATTTATATTTTTATACTTAATATATAGAGAGTTGTGATGGATCAAAAAATATCGATGTCGAATTTGGAAGTCCCCTGAATAAAAAAAAAAAACGTGTTTTGTTGAGTTTTGAAGTCCGTAAGTCCAATAAAGTGTTTCATCGAGTTTGGAAGTCCCCTGAGTCCAAAAAAGTGTTTTGAAGTCTCCCGAGTCCAAAAAAGTGTTTTTTTTTTTTAATTATGTCTTATGTGCAGTGCTCTAGAAGCTAAACACGTAGACAGATTTTAATCAAATTAAATATGGGCATATTTTGGTCATATCGCAGTAAGTTTTAATTTTACAGCCATCTTTTAAAAGTTCGATTTTAATATAAATACTTTATGCTGAAGAAGTGTTTATGGGACAAGCGAATCAAGTTTAGGCCTTTTTAAATATATAGTTTTTTTTTCAAAAACCAAGGTTAAATTTCACTTTTTTTAGTGACATATACGAACTGACATCTTTGTTGAGGAATAAGTAGTTTTACGTGGTTTTTTATTTGTACGGACGAGTACAATTAATTTTATATTTGATCGAGTTAAATAAAAATACAATCAACACGGGCATTTCAAACCGAATTTTCCTTTCTATCGTTTCAAGAAAATTTATAATTTCAACAAATTTTGTGTACAAAATTTTGAGACTTCTCAAGTCAGATAATCTGCTAGTTATGTTTGATGGTTTAAAAATGTCCGCCGTTCAGGTAGCATTAAAAAATACGGCAAATTCGCAAGATATAATAACAATATTTCTGTTTACCAGAAGATAGGCAATAATACTTTGACGGATATATTATTTCGTAATGAGGAGTTGGTACTTGTGATGTGCACAGAGTAACAGGCGTGGCAGTTGTAGGTAATTTCACATGTCCCTTAAGTAACCGGTTTGACTGGTGAATCTCAGCGCTTGTTATATAATAATTATTCCTTGTGCTATGGGACCAGGTTACGTAGAACTTTCACGATATGATAAGCCGTGGGAACGTTGGTACAGTCGCTCTAGAAAGCTGTTTTGGTACAGATTTAAATATTTTAAACTGCGCGCTTTTGCACTTTTACTTGGCAGTTCTGAACATGCCCTAGCGATTTTCCCGTAATTTGTCTACTTGAAAACCGCGCAGAAAATAAAAAATAAAGATCTACGGATATTTGATAACTATTATTTTTTATGTAAGTCTGAAAATTTATTAATAAGTTAGGCAGATGTCCCCACACGAGCTTCATCGCAGTTTTATGTGAGGGAGGGGAATTTGTTTAGATAATATATTTTTTCTTTGTTGTTTAAAGGAAAAACCTCTCGGTCATTATAGTCTTATTTAAAAGAAAAAGGTAGAAAAGAGCAGAAAATAAGGACCACCAGAACTCGAATAGTCTAATAGCGTCATGTCGGGACGTAACAAAAGTTGGTCAAGAGAGACATTAAAGGAAAGATAAAAGAGAGGGATCTAACCCAAGACTACACGAAAAAAGATGTAGATCTAGGTTTCCTCGGGATTGCCAAACCCGTAGTCACAAAAATGAGTCCCTGAGGGTATTTTCAAATATGTAAGGCAGATGTGCCCACACATGCGTCATCACATTTTTTATAGAAGGGGGGTATTTTTGTATGATTGTAGTAAAGATCTCTCATTGCAATGTGAACAATTCAAAGACTGTAGTGATTTTAAAAAAAAAATTAGTATTCACTATGTTTATTGTTTGTTTTTTTAAAGAATTTTCACTTAAAGAAAATATTGATTTAAATTATTGCTTTCTCAGGCTATATCTGGTGTCTAACCCGGCCACCATTGTGATCTATGAAACTACAAGATTTAAGCAAACTTTAAATGGAGGACTTAACTTACTTTTTAGTAACAATTAAAAATATGAAATGGAATTTCGCGGTTCGTCCTCCATTTTCTAATAAGGCGACCAACTTTATAATTTTTTATAGAATTCCCTATATTTTATCCTGTTTTCGTATTTTCAACGACATTTTAGGACTTTTATTCTTAACATAATTTTTGTAAAACCAACCGTTTAGGAGGTAGAACACTAAAAAAAATCAATTTTGTGCGTATGTTTAATCTCTATTTTATAATTATTTAACAATAAAATGACATTATTGTGACCTCTACAAGTTGACAAAAAATGATTTATCAATAAAACAATTTTATTTCATTTCTTAATTGCAAAAACAAACATATAAAAAAGGGAATATATGTGTGTTTAAAAAATAAATCACAACATCTCAGCTGATATGATGTATTTGGTAAGTTATTTGAAATGAAATAAAAATTTTTTATAGATGTATAATTGTTTAACTGCTGGTCGACTTCACAATAATGCCACTTAATTGTTAAATTCAATTTTAAATAAATCTAAACATACCGGTACCCAAAACATTAAAATTTTCAATCTTTTGAGGGCTCTAGCCCGTTCATAAACGGTTGGGTTTACAAATATTATATCAAGAATAAAAAAAAGTCTTAAAAGGTTGTTTAAAATCCGAAAGCAGCATAAAATATAGGAAATTCCATAAGAAATTATAAAGTTGGTCGCCATATTGGAAAATGGAGGACGGATTGCGAATTCTAATTTCATACTTTTAATGATCAAGAAAAGTAAGTGAAATCCCCCGTTTAAAGATTGCTGTAAATCTTGTCAGTTTCAGAGATCACCAATGATGGACCTGTTAAAATAGACACCAGGTAGAGAAAGATATGAAATAGATCAAATATCAATGTCGAATTTTGTGTCGATATATCCATTTTGAGATCCTGTGATCTCTGTCTGTCGTTTGTACAATTCAAAGGCGTGGACCGAGTTTAAACAAGTTTATGTCCATATTTTGAGACTATTTTAACTCAAATTTGGGGGAAGGTGCCATAAGAAAACTACAAAATTACGATTTTATCGAAATCGGCTCTAACGATTTTAGTCCAATTTTACCCACTTGTATCCAAACAAAACGTAAAATAAAATTTTGATATTTAATTTCTATTTCAGATTTTTATTTTCAAGCCTACCTATAATGCAGTTAAACTACACCTGATATTTTAATTTTAACAAGTTATATGGAGAGTTTGGTTATTTGTAAATGTAGAACGAATGAAGTAAGATGTTATTACAATGAATCGGGTTTTTATTTAATTTGGCCACAAAAGAATCTTGTAAATAGTTTTGATAACCGTGATATTGAAATTGGACCAATTATATTTTGAAATGTGATATAAAAATTATCAGCAGTTTACAACACAAAACGTGGTGGTATTTGATTTTCTTGATATTTAAAATGTTCAAGTTATATTGGAGGTCTGGGCAATTAAAATTTGAGTCATTTCTACCGACTCCTAGTGGGCGACCGGGGGTTTTAGGAACAATGACCACTCGGGACCGACCACCCTAAGCCGATTAGTGTCAGTTGGCTGGTGTCAGTCATGCTGACTTACTCGGACTATAGAGTATTCGAGGGCTATGAGTCTTTATTTGAACTTATTTTTATGTAAGACAATGATTACCGAGAGATTTTCGCCTTTAACAACAAGGAAAAAATAAAATACTGTCGATCATAAGACAAAATTTTGAAAACCCTGTGTGATATTAACAAATGAATTATCTCATATGAAGAAGACCAAATTTTAGAATTATCCTCCTTGCAATTGATTCATACATCAATGTCACTGGTGAACTTTTAATATCATGCACATGCATTTTCTGTGATTTCAATAAGAGCTATAATTTAGTTCTTGCCCTTCACAATGACTTATCTTTGTCACTTTATACTTATGACCATTGATCTCAATAAAAAAAAAAATCTTGAAATGGAGTCTTACTTTCCCACATATACGAAGTTTCTCTCTTGACTAACTCTTGTTCTTTTCCGACCCTGACGCTATGTTCTTTTCTAATTTTTTTATAAAGTAATGATGACCGAAAAGTTCGTCACCTTTAAACAACGAAGGAAACATTACTAATTATAAATTGCAAAAGTTAAAACCTAAAATAATCTCAGCATTCAAGGCTGATATGAGATAAGCGAATATCCTTATCGTTTGTGTGGTTGTTGTCTAGCTAAATGAATTCAGATGATTATAATTCCTTTAACATTAAATTAATTTTATTAACAAGTATTTTATTTATAAATTGAATATAGGCCTACAGGGTGATTCAAAATTGCACAGCAATATTTTTGGAGCTGACTTTATAGTTAAAAATAAGGAAAAAAGTTTATATAAACATAGATCCGAAAAAGGTTCGTTTTTCGTCTATCGGCCATTTTGTGTTCTTACAAAAAAAGTTAGATCTTTAGAAGGAGATAAGATAATAAGTGAAAATTTGGTATGCACCATTATTTATGTAGCCTTTTACCAGTAAGCTATACCAGAAAACCTAAACTTTATTTAGTAGGCCTACATTTTAAAAATGGTGGACGTTTAAAATGTTTAATGGAGGATATCTTGAAACGATTAACATTATAAAATAACAAATCACGATTCCAAACGAAACAAAGGATTTTCCTCTTTTAACTAAAAACTAATTTATTTTTTTCAGAAAGGATAACCGAGTTTTCGACAAAACAATAAAGAAATAATTTCTTGGTAATTGTCTACAACACCCAAAATTAGCGTAAACCAAAATATTATGGAATTACGATAATTGTTAATAATAATATTAGTCTAAAACCCATCGCCCAGTATTGTACTAAAAATGGAATGTTTTCCTTAACAGTTTTAAAATAGGGACTGGTGTTACAATACTAATTTATATATTTTATAGTTTTTTTTTTCGATAACTCGGTTGTCCTACAAACAAGAAGAAAAAAAAACCATTTGGTTTTTCATTCAGAGGAAAATCGTTTCTTGTAAACATTTTGTAATGTTTTCAAGATATTCAACATAAACATTTTGAAAATGTACAAAATAAAGTTTTGGTTTTCAGGTATGTTGATAAAAGGTTAGGCCCTACATAAGTAATGCGTAAGCCAAATCTTAACTCGATATTTTGTCTACTTCCAAAGATTTAACTTTTTTTGTAAAAACACAAAATGGTCGACAGTGAAGAAGGGACCTATGTTTATATTAACTTTTATCTTATTTTTCACTCTAGAATCGGCTTCCGAAATACTGCCATGCAATTTTGAATCACTTTTGCTGGAAGTTGAATGATTCTATTATTGATTTCTAAATGGCGTTTTAGCCAATTTTTAAATATGAACTCTGGTACTAAAACTTTCGTACACGATACACCCTCTCTCTTCATCTTATAACTGTTGATTATAATACCATAATCTATTTCTAAAATTAAGTATTATTCAGTGAAAATATTTGAATATTTCGCAGCATCCTGTAAGCTAGCTGCACCCCACAGTTTTGGAAACGTTTTACCAAACTTCGGGACATCAAAAGAACAAATTAGTTTTTGTAGACATATTTCCTAAAGCACTTCCTTTTCTGTCTGTCTGCCGTTTTGTGTTTTTTCTTTGTTTTATTTGACTATAGAGATACCACATTTCACAGAACGTTTTATACCATTAATTTGTACTTTAAATAAAAATCTTATAATTTTTCATTAACAGTTTCAAAATGGCAACCATTTAAAATGTTTGAAGTTAAATTTCAAAGAAAAAAAAGTTTTTTTATCGAAAAACTAATAATGAATGATATAAAAGTTCTGAAAATTTTTGTGTCATTATCTCTATTCGTTCTGGATATATCTTGTTATTGAAAAAAACACAAAATGGCAGACAGACGCAAAAGGAAGCGTTTATCGAAATATTTAACAATAACAATTTTAAACAGCCGCCATTTTGAAAATAATACAAAATAAAGTCTTCGTTTTTGCTGCGCTCATAAAACTTAACATAAATAATCTGTGTACCAAACCTGAACCCAATATATTATCTATTCTCTAGTTATATAGTTTTTCGTAAAAAAAATAATAAATAAAATGGCAGATTGACGGGTATTTTAATAATTTTTAAATGAGCTCTCAAAGTCTCCTCATATCTGCGAGAGTCGTTCTGTATAAACAAAGTTGTTCAAAACCGCTCCTGTCCTTTCGTGGTAACTATAAACGAAAAATAAATGAGCTTCATATAAAAAATGAACGGACAATCCTATCAGGTAAACTTGTATTGAAATAAAGCTGTGATGGCCTCCATTAATACAAACTTAATTCATAATTAAAAGTCCTCTAGTTTAAGTAAAGCTGAAATTTTCTGGTTAACTCACCACAATACACGACTAAAAGGTCACATGCTAAACACTTGAGAGAAGGGAGAAAAGTTTATTCACTTTGAAACTGTTAGGTTTCACACCTTTGGCACATGACTTTTGTTCAGTTGACAATTGTTTGTCATCGGTTTAACATGTTGGTTTGTAATTGCTTGTGTTGTTGTGTAGATGTATTGACTTGTAGTTTTCTTTATGAAGTTTGTATATAGTTTTAGTTGTGTAAACATCTCATGGCTAGCTTTAGTCTTGATATTTTTTTCTTAGATTTCTAAACATAGTCTTTTCATGTTTCATATGTTCTTGGTTTATCACTTGATAACGAGAGTTGATCCACACTTTTGAACCGTGTGTAATAATGTTATATATACAATGATGGTAAATATATACAAGACATACTACATCCTTGGTGCTACATTCTCCCCTGGACCTGGCCTCTTTTAGCAAAAATGCCTCCACTCTTTTCTATCTTCTGCCACTCGCCTTAATCTCTGAGAACTCATTCCTCTTAGGTTCTCCAGCTACCTTACATTTCATATCGTTATAGCTAATCCCTCAGCTACAAGGTGCTAGGTTTCCGCTCTATTCACCCCAAAAAAGATTAGTAGACACTGGTCAGTTGAGACCCAAAAGTGGTGGGAGGAAGGGAGGGCGTGGTCGATGTGTGGTTGCCCTTCTCCTTGGCCCGCCCTCCCTTCTAATTTTTTGACGCCATTTTTGTCGGCCATTTATGTCCTACAGGTGTGGACATTACCGCCCTTAAACTAGGCTATAGTTGCTCCAGAGTCTCTGTAACTATTTTGGTATCCATAAAACTAACCCTGGGAGTAGCCGGTACTTCTTTCTCAATGTCCCACTCTTCATTTTTCCTCCATAATGATATCTTTTGGTTGGTAAATTGGATATATAAACAGTATAAACAGACTCGCCGCATCTCTACTTCGTTAAGGGCTTATATGCACTTGTGTACTGTGTGTCGGTCGTCGTACTCGCAAGGCAAGCAATTTCAACACTTTTTGAACTATTTCTCATTCTAGTTTTCATATGTTCCTCCTTATTCTAATATATTTATTATACTTATTCTATTCTTTATTTGATTACAACACATTTAATATATGCAATACATACATACATACATAATACTTTACAATAAATACATACAATCATAATACTTATGTACTACTAATTTTACATATATAATGTATACTTAATCCTAACACTACACTGGCCTAATGGTTGTGTAACTCTAATAACACTTGGCATGTGTCAAGCGTTGAACAGGACCAGACATGACTATTTCCTAGTCCTGCTACAAGCTTCATTCCATTTTCTGGAAGTAAGACGTGTTTCATTAACGCTTAGGTTATCTTGTGTATAATGTAGGTAGTTTTATATATTACATATGTGGTGAGTACCATGATGGCTGATCCACCTTGATTTTGGGTTGAGTACTGATGGTTATAAATACCTTTTTGGTCTGGGCAAGCACTATGATGGATACTTTTGGGTTGGATAGGTATTATGATGGTCAAATAATTTTTCGTTGGATAGGTACTATGATGGGTAAAATAATTTTGGGTTGGATAGGTACTATGATGGTCATAAATACTTTTTTTGGGGCTGAGTAAGAACTATGATGATGACTTTTGAATTAGGTAGGTACTATGATGGTTGAAAATACTTTATAATTGCGCACTACTACAACACACTAGCAGCGAACTTTGAAACTATTACCGAAGCCAACTTCCTCTAGGAGCAATGTTAAAACTATTATCGACACACTCTGGTAGCCAAAAGTAGGGCCAAAAGTGGTAGCCAAAAGTCATATAAACTTATCATTCATTATAATACACATTATATAAATATACGTGTTATACATTATATTTATATTAAAAATATCTGTGGTGCAACCAAGTTACCAAAAGTGTAACTAGAATATACCTTTAGATAACTACACATCGGCCACTAGATTAGGTTATAGTGGGCGGTAATAAGCTTTGGTTGGTTTGCGCTTTAGTAGCCCTAGGCGTGTGCGAAGTTCTGTCATATAAACTTGTCATACATTGTAATAATAATAATAATATTTGTATAAACTTTGGGTGATTGCTCTCTCAATCCCATAGTATGGGAACAATTAAGTATATTACAAATACTGGTGGTGTGCTCTACCAATCCTAATAATAATAATATACAGTAGTCATGGTGATACACTCTGGTCAACAATGGAGAACTATAATTCTTATAAATATGCTACACAATAAATGTATCGGTGCTACACCCTAGTAGCCAATGGAGGAACTATATAACTCCCCCCCCCCGATGTTTTGCTCTGGTAGTCAACAGAGGAACTATAAATCATATAAATAAAATTTATTAACATTAAAAATGCTGGTAGTGCACTCTAGTGGTAGTGACCAATGGGTGACACTAGAAATGTACACTGAAATGTAGAAGGTGTCCACTGTGTAGAAGAAATGTAGATGGTACTTGTCTACTATATCTGTATTTTGAATATTGATTTGTTGTTGTATACAATATATACGTTTTACACATTATATTAACATAATGTACGGTAGGTGAATATACTATCATCGAAAAAGTAAACTATTAAATGGTACTGTAATATCCACAACACTCAAAACAGCAGTAACCATAGTCGTTTACTCTAGGTAAAAATATAATTAAAATAATAAGTAGAACTCTCTAGTAGCATTCAAAATAAATAAGGCAATAACTACCAACAAAAAACATGGTGACTTATATACTCCCTTAAAAATGCAATGAGTAATACTATGCACGATAGCTCAGTTGGTATAGCGTCTGGCTTCAAATCCAGACTTCATTGGTTCGAATCACACTGGGAAATATAAAGTTAAGGGTCTGATGTCATGGCATCAGGGTGTAACGTGTAAATGTGATGTTACAAAATTGGCGACCATAAAAATGGCATCAAAAAATTAGGAGGGAGGGTGAGCCAAGGGGAAGGGCAACCACACATTGACCACGCCCTCCCTTCTTCCACCACTTTTGGTCTCTTTTGACCGTTAAACTACTAAGATTGTTTTGCCTCTTCTACCATCCTCGTTGTACCCAAGAAATATTTCTATGGCAGAGGTACATTTGAAGTCATCACCATTGAGAAGGGTTTTGTTGGTCTGCGGGAAGTATTTCATATTCTTCTTACCACCCATATCTGAGAGGCATTCCTCAGGAGACACGCCATCTTGAGGTTACAGGATCCACCAATAGAAATAATGACAAATATCCACATCAATTTCATGAATAATATCATCTAAGTTATAATAAGCTAACACCATCTAAGTTGTATTGTGGAACTTGTAGGAGAGAGTTACCTTAAAAATATCTCATAAGCTAGTTTACTGGGGACTACACACTATGTGCAGCATCATTCTCTGCTTCCTACTTGAAACTATTCAAAAGTGGAATGCTGCTTGCTTGTAACTATGTGCTGATAGCATATCCAACAGAAGAATGTTTACTGTAGAAACATGCAACATCTTCTTCTGCTACCTATTCTGATTTATCAGAATAAGTGTGCGAAAGGTATGGCTAATGCATTTGAAACAGAGCTTATAAGTAAATCAACTAGGACTGTTATATAGTAGAACAGTGTTATATAACTGGTGATTATACTACTTGTTATATATTGGGGTTCATTAATTCAATGAAGATCAGTGGTTTAGTTTGTTTTATTTTAATACAGTAGAACCCCTCAAACTCGACACAATGTGGACTTTAAGGTTGTCGAGTTTGGGGGTTGTCGAGTTTTAGGGAACTTTGGTATTTAATGGTTAGGTTTGCAACAAATACTCAAAATTATTTTAAATAACTGTACATTTATTGATTATCAATGATTAAACGTTTATTGCAAAAAAGTCCCTGCCTGACAACAAAAAAATAGTGTGTTCAAGCACACATTAAAATTAAATTTATCGATCGGTCAAATGAGATTTAAAAAGTGTTGGCCTTGTACAATAGGTTCAGTAAACTAAAAAGACCTATCCTAATATGCTGTAATAAAATTTACAGTAAAGTCTACAGCAAAAAACAGACAGTCCATTAAATATTTTTAAAGATTAAAACAATTTTATATATAAAAAAACATTAGAGCAAAGTTAGCACTGTTTGAAAAAACTTTTGATTGATCTTTGTTTTTCATTTTCGACTGGACGTCTGGCAGCTTCATCTCGAAGTCGCCGAAGAAAAAGAATGTCCATACCAAACACAGTCCAATACAAATGCTATAAATTGAACTGCTGATCACATATAATTAAGAGTCGGATTATTTTTCTCACATGGTTAAGACCTTTAATACAAAACTTGAATCATAGTGCTACGACGCTCCGTTGAATTGTTATGACAAAAAACTTGCCGCTTACTTTAATGGAATCGGTGCTAATGACCGGTAGCATCCGGGTGGTTAGGCGCTTGGGTTCACAACAGTATGAATGTTTTGACAACAAATGTTTAGGGCTGTCCTGGTCTACCTGGACCCTTTATCTCTAACTTTGGCCTCTACTATACAGTAGGATTAGAAAGTGGCTAGACAAAGGAGCATCCCTCACATCTGTATAAACAAAAGTAACAATGCAGTGAATGACCTTGGAAATCCCATGCTCCTTGTCACTGGCCCTGTCGAGTTTGACGGAATGTCGAGTTTGAGGGGGTCGAGTTTGAGGGGTTCTACTGTACTAACACAAACTATGATAAACATTAGTGTTTCAGGTATAGCTATGATTATATACTAATACAGTGGTTATGTTATTTCTAACCCAGAGTGAAAAAAATGCTGTGGCAAGAATTACAATTAATACAGTCTTTCCTCGTATAGGCAAATTGATTCTAGCTTAATAACTCAAAACAACAAAGTACACACAATGCTTACTGACTTTGCTATCTCTCACTGTGAAATCTCAAATGTGCCAGGGGCTCTAGCTTCCAGATTGAAGGATTCCTAATGATATGTCAACTCTTGCGACTCCTTTTCTTGACATCCCTCAGCTGCTGAGCCCCTCCAGTAATCTACCGTAATGACTGGCCAGGTAATGAATGGCCTGGCCATCGTCTGTCCTCTCTGCTGATCCCAACCTTATTTATGGCTCTGTCTAAATACTCTCAGCTCCTCCGTATACACATTAGTAAATTGCAATTCAACATTGCTTAAGTTTTTTCATCTTGTCGCAAATATTGTTTATGCTCTGTGATTGACATATGGACTTGGAATAAAATGTTATGAACCAAACTATCTAACCTAACTCTAATATTATCCTAAATCCTAACAGGTTCAGCGTCCAGTTCGGGTGTCAAGTGAGTTGTGTGTCAAGTAAGTCATCCAGTCAGGTTCAAACTACATAGATGCCTTCCTTTCTACAAGCGCTTTTGCCCTTGCATAGTGGTAGATCTCAATAAAAACAATGACCGTGAACCGATACAAGCATCTTCCACATGAACTTTCCAATTAAAAAACTACCTATAGCATGTTGGTTTACTCTTATGTTTATTTATTTGTTTACAGGATGGCCCTGACAGTGTGGGCACGAAGTGGGTGGCAGGAGATGGTGCATCATTACCCACAGATGTTACAACACATGACACAACCATGGAGGTATGTTCAGTTATTTCTTCGATCGAGAAACAATTACCCAAGTTTAATTTATGGAAATTAAGGAGTGAAATGTTGAACATTTTATTTTTAGCATAGAAATTAAATTAAATTCTTGATATTATTATTGAATTTACTTATGAAATTAAGTTATTGAGATATTTGGCTATGATGGAAGTTGGTAGGAATATCAATATGAGACCAATCCCCAAATAGGTCCCTTTAACAACATCACAATTTTAAGGTCACACAAACTCAAAAATGATGAATTTTCATTATTGATAAATATATTACACGTTTGAACAAGATCTGGTAAGATCGAAAAATGACCTATTTTATACATATTATTTTATGCAATTGAATTCATTTTTAGTAAAGTTATTAGTTAATTGACATTTTTCTACAAAGAAAGTTATAATATATAGCATGCTTTGAGGCAGGCCTACACCTATTACATATTTTTATTAATACATATATTCTCGTCTTTTTCTTTGGTGTTGAATGAACATACATGTTATTTTGAAACGTGTAGTTGATAACAGTTTCAATGGTACTAGATGTACTTATTTATGTTTAAGGTCTTTTAAATTACCAAATATGGAAAATTTGTGGGAAGTCCATGTCCATTTTTTTACATAGTCATCAACCTTTTATTTGTTTTCTTTTAGCTGGTTCCTCCACGATAAAGTTTTTAAAATTTAAATAAACCAGAGTATTATAATGTATTAAATATTTATTTTATAATGTTCACAAGTATTCCGATAATTCTCCATACATTTTTTGTATTTACATAACTATGTGCAAGTTGTTAAAAAAATCAGCCTCTATTATATATTGTACTAGCTGTGCCTGAGCTTCCCGCCCACGTGGAATTGGACTTTATGTGTATACCTGGAATCCGCCCGTGATGAATACATGATTTGAACTTTAATTTTTTCAGCTCAGGACAGCATATAAGTTGGTTGGATAAAAGTCTGTAAAAGAAAATTAACATATTAGATATTATGAAATTTAAATATATTTTAACATTTACAAGTGGAAATTCTTGTACAAGTTCAAAATGAAACTATATTTTATTTCTCAATGTCTTCAAACAAAACACTTTGTTAATAATAATAATAATACCTTTTAAGATCCATCTTGTGGCTTCTTGTCGTATCTTTTATGATGACATGTTTCGGAGCCGTAATTAAACCATCTGGTCCAAGACGGACCTTAAAAGGTAATATTATTATTAATAATTAATAGTGACTTGGTACCACGATTATGCAATGCAAAACACTTTGGTCACTTTATCATTGTAAATTGTGAGCAGAGATCTAATAAAAGTCCTGTCTGTAAGTCTGTAAAAGAAAATTAAAATTTTAGACATTATGAAATTTAAATAAAACTTAACATTTACAAAAACCAGATTGTCTTTTTTTAACTAGAGTACCAATGACCTAAATCCAGAGTCAGTTTATTTTAATAGGATAATAGTCACATTCTAGCACGTTTTCTGATTCTGTGCATACATCTGTGAGAAAATGTGTACATGTTTTAATTACTTTAAATTTTGTATTTGTTACTGTTGTGACAGGCTTCCGGCCCTCCTATTCAGTTGGAGCCTGTAGACCTTAGTATCAAAAGTATAAACACAGAGTCAAATACCGATGTTGGTCTACACACAATGCCACCTCCACCTGTGGTACTTCAGGTTCCTCGATATAGTCCACATCTACTCAAAGAGGAAAAAACTGGTAATTTTATTGTTTTTAAAATTTTAAACTCTGCAATAAATATAAATAGTATTAGTATTTTAGAATGGTAAGCAACATAATCTTTCTGCCTATCACAATATATGACCCACACATAACACTGACTGATCTATCAATTCATCATAACTGAAACAAGTGCTTATAGCAAAAAAATCTTCCTTATGTAAAAAGTAAAATATATATTTTTTTTGTTTTAAACCAAAACTTAGTACCTACTATTTTAATTTTAATAATAGATTTAACTCCTATGTGCATAATCTAAACGAGTCATACTTTATAACCCCCCTTGTAACACTGGATCACTGAGCGATAGATTCAGTCTCCAACTTGAAGCAAAAAAATGAATTTTGAAGAAGTATCATGAGCTTACCTTAGAAAAATTCAGAAAAATCTCACACAAAAAATTAAACATATTTATTCTGACTCAGATTATCATTGACGACCAGAGTTTAAATTATAAAGTAGATATAACTCCCATGCATCTTATAAATAACATATAAATTATGTATTCAAGACCATAGCAAAACAAATTCATAAGAGGAGATTATTGCAATGTGTATGAAGTATATTATTCAAAATATCAATGATTACATATAGATAAGAGGGTTGGGTTCAAAGCATGTTACAAATTAGTCAAGTAACAAACATTAAGCTTACATACCTTACCCCTTGGTGTAACACCCCTTGAAGAGCCTTAGCCTCCTTAATAATTTTAGCCCATTTTTTTGTGTTTCTGGTTTTCTAACTCAATGCTCTGATACCCATTCTGATCAAACCGCTCTCCATGTCATACAGCCACTTCTTCCTCAGACGTCCTGCTCTTCTATTTTCCCCTGGAAGATAGAAAAGAACTTTCTTGGGAACTCTAAATTCCTCCATTCTTTCTAAGTGTCACAACCAATGGATTCATTTACGTTTTATCTCTGTTGTTATATCTGCTTGTTTAAACAGCTCCTGCAGCTTTGCCTTTGTTCTAATACACTGCTTACCCCCTTTGTTTACAGCTTCATTAATTTTCCGCAATACTTTCCTTTCCCACACTCTCAGCGATGGTTCATATTTTTCCTCAGCGTCCAAATCTCTGCTCCATATAAAACCACTGGTCTCATTATTGTCTGTTATATCATGAGCTTCAATTTCCTTGTTACTACAGATGAATGTTTTCCTTGCAACTCATAAAACACCTGTTCTCTCCTGCCAATCTTGCTTTCATCTCTACTCCTGCCCATTCATCTTCTGAAACTGTTGTACCCAAATACTTATACTTTGATGTCTGTTTTGATTTCCAAACCTATTTAACTTGTTAGTAACCCTAGATCATTTCCTGCTTCCCTTATATAAACATTAGGCATATTTCTGATAATATACGGACTGTCCCAGAAGTTCTGTTCATACAATATATATTATTTAAATGTATGTTTATGTAAATCATGTCTAATATAATGCATTAAATCTTTATTTGACTATGCACGCAGAGTATGCCAATAATTCTACACATACTCTTCATATTTATGTAACTATTTGTAAATTATTTGGAATATCAGTCTTCAGTATACTAACTGTGAAAATCGAGCTTTATGTGGATATCCCTAAATCCTCCTGCATGGACTATACAATTTTCATTATTTAGTTTTTTTCAGCTCAGAACAGCATATAAATTGGTTGGACAAAAGTCCTATCCATAAATTTTTTTTAAATATTAGACATTTTGAAATTTTAGGCTTGAAATAAAACTAAATTTTATTTTTTGATGGTATCACACAAAACACTCTGGTCACTATACTTCTGAAAATTGAGAGCAGAGATTAACAGTTAAAGACAAATGTGTTTCATGGATGACTGCTTTAAAATACTTAGAAAAATCCATTTCAGCAAGTTATGTAAAAGAAAATTAATTTTCAGAATTATTAGAAACCAAAACGAACATTTTATATATCATTACAAACCTGGTCTTTAGAATTTAGGGGGAAGTGGAGGGGTTGCAGTCTCTAGAACTGAAAAAAAAAAAAAATGGATAATGAACATTGAATATATGTATGAAAGGTGTTCTTTATATATAAACAGGAATTTTCATCCTCTGTTCTAGTAAAAAGTTCAAGGTAATCATGGCTCGTTGGGTAAAAAAATGCATGTTTGAACTTGTTATTAGTTGTGCTAGTTCTTATTTCCATTATTCTCGTCATTTGTAATCAACATGTTGGAGCAGAAGGTATACAGTAGTGTTGCATAGGGAATTATCATTAGATTTTTATCAAATGAAGGTGTTCTTTTGTCAGGTTTATTCAAGATTTAAAAACCAATGTGGAGGTGAGTGTCTCTCAGTCCAGAGTGTATGATTTTGTAAGCCGTTTAAAGAATGTTAGTTAAGACCTGAAACCGAACCACTCCTTGGCCGAGAACCTTGACTAGTGAAGACAAGATGACTACTGTTAATACATTAGTTCAAGACAATCAGAGAATCACCATTAGAGAAATTTCTGAGAAACTTGAAATAAGTGTTGGTATTGTGGAATAATTAGTTAAATATTTAATTATTAACTAATTATTATTATTAATTATATTATTATTATTAGTTAAGATTAGTTATTGACTTAAATAAATTTATCAAGGTGAGTGTCAGGTGAATTCTCCATCTTTTGAAGCCTGAACATAAAGAAAACAATTGTTTGCAATCACACAACTTATGCAGTGTTATGAAAAGGATGCAGATAAATTGTTAGGCTCTATAGTAATTTATGATAAAACTTAGAAGCACTACTTCATTGTAGAATCAAAAGAATCAAGCATGCAGAGGCGACATTTAAGTTTACCTTAGTTACTGAAAGCTAAAACCATATTTTTACATGGAAAAATCATGACCACTTTCTTTTGGGATTCACAAGGAATTCATTATCTTGATTGGGATTCACAAGGAATTCATTATCTTGATTTGATAAGTATATTGCAGTGACAGGTAACTACTTAAAAAATCAGTGTACAAGTCAGTAAATAATTGTAATAATAAAAGTTACATTGTGTGCAATAAACAATAAAGTTTAGCTGATAAATTCTTGTTTCTATATGAACGCCCCTCATATTTATTCTTGCAGGTGTCTATACTTACATTGAATATTCAAACAATAAATCCCATCATTCTATTACAAAAGACAAGGGCCTCAACAAAATGTCTCCATCTATCCTATCTGTACAACTTCCTTCACTTCTCCCCAGGATTTTATCCATGTGCCTTGCCTCTTGTCTCTATGAAGTAATAGGACACTCTCTGGGCACTCTTAATTATGGGTTCCATTCAAGAACCATTCTTGTTATATCGTTAGCAGGTTGTCTTAGGGTATGTCCAAGCTACCGCTCATTTTGCATACACATTTCAGTATGGATCGGCTGTATTTTTATTTCCTTAACTCGAAAATTTTAATATTGTCTCTACCTATAAAAATTTAATACCGGTATCTTTATTCCTACTTGGTGACATTATTTTAATCCCATTGAGGTTCAAATTTAGTTGTGGTCTAGCAAGCCCTAAAAATTCATATATATATCAGAATGAAAAAATTATAGTTAGTCTTATTTATTAGATTACAAATTCAAAGTATAATGAAACCCAACTACCTTAATTTTCTAAATTGAATTCCAGAATTTTATTTCCAAATAATGTGTTTGAGTTACTTTTGTGTTACTAGTTCAATTTAGTGTGGTACCTCTAAAAACAGTCTACTAATTGTAGAGACCAAGCATATTTTGTACTGCTAATGAACTTCTTCCCTTATAGTTATAAACCATTCTTGGTGTAAACCTGTATGGCTTAGAAGAAAATTGTTTTTTATTTATGGGAGGGATTTTCTAAGGAAAATGGGGCCATTGTTATCCTGTAGTCTCATAGGGTTGTCAGCTGAAGAAAAGGGCCATCCAGGTGGGACACGTAAGACTGAGACAGTGAAATAAAACAAAAGTCCAACAGTTTGGCGAACACAACTAACCAAATAATATTCCAAAAAATTCCAGACATTTGAGTGTAGAAACTTGTAACTTTGCGATGAAAAATATAAAATGAGAACTACAGAACTATTCCGTAGTAGATTGCTTGGATATATTAGGAGTGACACGACACTATTCCATAATGGGCATATTAGGGCTGCTATGGATTTGTTCCATAGAAGTTTGTTTGGGCATATTAGGGTAGCTACAGAATTATTTTGTAGTAGATTGTTTGTGCATATTAGGGCTGCTATGGAACTGTTCCATAGTAGATTGTTGGACATATTAGGGCTGTTACGAAATTGATCCATAGTAGATTGTTAAGCACATTAAGGCTGCTACGGAACTGTTCCATAGTAAATTGTTTGGGCATATTTGGACTGTTACAAAACTGTTCCACAGTAGATTGTTTGGGCATACAGTATTAGGGTTGGTATAGAACTGTAGTAGATTGTTTGATCATATGAGGGTTGCTATAGAACTATTCCGTAGTAGATTGGGAAATAGAAATTTGGAGATTATAGATTTGGACACATATTCCGAAGTAAGGAATTCAATAAAATAAAGAGTAAAGAAATTCTATCATGACCAGGATTTGAACATGTCTTACCAATAAGGCCACTATGTCAGATTAATTTTCAGCACAGAATATCCTTACTTGTTTTCATCTTACTCTATTTAGGTTACTTAAACAACACAACAACATTGTAAGTTTAAATCAAATGATAATATTTTGTTCTAAACAATATTCAACATGATGGCCTAATAGTGTACAAAGATGAAGATCAGGATAAAATCCTGGTCAGGTTGAAATATATTTAATTTTGTTTTTCAATTTAATTCAATGAAAGGTATAATTGTCACTTCTAAAATAAATCTATAAAAAAAAATTATAATTACTCAATGATATTATTTTTCTGATTGTTGTAGACTCTAACATCTCATCTTCAGGGGAAGTTTTATCCATACGCCTGGAGGCTTTGCCTAGTTCTGCATTACTATCTCTTCAAAAGATCAAAGAAACATCTTTGTAAGTTTAATAAAAAAATATATTAAATAATAACTGCAGACTAATGGCTTTCATTAGACAATCTATTATAAATATTTTAGTTGAATTTGACATTAAATAGAGGTTATGTTTATTAAATTTAGGTTAAAGAGAAAATTGGACTCGTTAATAATATTAGATATAATAAAAAGGATTTATTTTTACAGTTTGATGTTTAATAAGTTTTTAATGTAAAACTATTAATAACCCTTGTTATTTATAGTAAATACGGTTATTTTAAAAAAACTATGTTGCACATTAAGTATTGATCTAAGAACTACTTATAATATTTACCAGTTATAATAAAGTAATTCAAAAGTTTTTTTGTTAAACAGTTATTTCGATAAAACTTGTTATTCCACCATTGGCGGATATGTCCGCCCATGATTTAGTCGGTAAAAAAAGCTTTTATAAACATATCCGTCTTATTATTAATAATGTTTAACATTTTTCATTATTTGTTTATATATTAAATAATACACAATGTTTCGAGAGTAACTTGTTATCAAGAAGAAAAACCTATAACATGACAAACATGAAAAGTACCAACATACCCTATTATTCTAAGACTATGTTGGAAACTTAAACTGATAACCTAAGAAAAAAACCTAAGTCTAAAACTAAGTCTGAGAAGTCAAACTAGGCTATATTGGCCCTTTTTATGTTTGCTATGTTCTAGGTTTTATCTTCCGATAACGAGTAGTTGATCTATATTCTGGGAAAGTCATATATTAGTTTTTTATATACACATCAAATGATGGCAAATGTCCGAAAAACAACCATCAATAATATAAACAATCCATCATTATCCATTAACTGTAAAACCAGGATATCTAACATGAATACTTATATTTCAAGATATGATGATGATATAGGCTACATACACTAACTAACACTATTGATGAGGAATGTATAAATAATTGATAGAGTGATTGACTTGTTTATTCCTCCATAAACAGAATTCACAAAAACATGTCTATAATCAATAATGAAAATAACAAAAACCCTACAAAATAAACACACACAAAATCAAAGCATTAAATAAAAACTTCATAATATTCTTATTACAGTACTGTAGTAAAGGCCTACTCTTTCTAAAACAAAAACAGTAAACATTTTAAATGGGAGGAACTAGGTACTCCATAGGACTAAATTCTGCTTCAGGGTTACCATTATAAGATTACAAGTGCTAGGGAACCGCTATTATAAAACTACACTCTAAATAAAAATTGTAAAATATAACAAAATTAACTACAACATTTATACAGAGCATTGAAAAACCACAATATATAAATTTTGTAAAACATGCACACATGCATATCATACCACATCTCACCACACCATTACCACACCATACAAAACCACACCATACCATACTACACCATACCACACAACATCACTAAAGTACTTGAAAGATGTAGTTTGTCATATAAATCCAAGAGCCAACCTCTAATTTTAATTTATATATTGTTTTCGGAAAGGAAAATGTTTCAAAAACTTTGAAAGATTATTAAATAATTTCAGTGCAATGTAGTCATAAGACTCGTTACAGCATACAACCTTTGGCCTTGGAAAAACATGTTTTTCATACTTTCTCTAAAAATACAGACATATATATTCTTTTTATGATTACAGAAACATAAATAAAATATATTCGTGTAAGTATTTTGGTAAGTGAATGTCCATAGTTTAAAAAAAGAGGTAATGAAGGTTTGCTTGTATTAGATTAATTTGCTGTCTGTGACCCTAGACTACCTTTACATTCTTCATAACTTGATTAGGAAAAGGTATCCAAATTAGATATTTTTTATAGCTTATTGTTCTTCAGAAGTTATACAAATCCAGTACTTACAATTAATTATGAGTTTTTCATCGGCATAAATCTTTAACCTCGAACTACATTTGAATAGAATACAAAACTGTGAACAGATCATATATTTTGTTTACATTCTGATAGTTTTAAATGGTGTCAAGATAAAACCATGGTTTTTACTATTTTTTAAAAATAATTTGACTCAAAACATAACTTAAAAAACATGCCAAACAAAAATATAAAATTATTTTAATTGTATGACTACCAGTAAAAATGTTAAATAACAGCTACATTTTGCCTTTAACACGTTCACTGCTTATGCGAAAAACAATCTTTCCACAGGTGCTGATTTGTAAAAATGAAAAAACTCATTACATTTAGTACATAACTACTATAATATAATTAAACAAAGCTAGAATATACAATTTTTAAACATATTTCACAGAAAAAAAAATTGACGCACTTGTGCGTCATTAGCATATAGCATCCAGTTTTCTGGTATATGCGGATGACGCACTTATGCATTCTTGTGATTTAGAGAGGAAATAACTTTGAAATAATTTCATCGAGAGATAATTCTTTACCTGGGCTGTACACACATAACATTTTATTGTTAAAATAATCAATAATTGGTGTTATTTTAAGTAATCTGTCAGTATTATTAGGATCATTTTTGAAAAAATGTAAGCAACGCAAGAATAGTAAAAATCTGTTGCAAGACATGTATTCTCCAAAACAGGTTTTGAACAGCTTATCTTTACGCCAATAATCTTGTAACCTAGGCATTTTTACATTTCCTGTGTGGAGAAGAAGTCCGATAAAAGTGTTCAATTCGGTAATAGTTAAGATCTTTCCACTGACATATCCGTAAATTCTCTTTAGTTTCTGTTGATAAAAACAATTCTTTGGCATACCGATTTGTTTCTCTAACAACAGATTCAAGAAAAACATTATCAACTAATAATTGAAAATAATCTAATGGTTTATTACTACCAGTTAATGGAACACGAATTCCACGAGGTTGTAAGAATTCATATGTTTTCATTGAATCAGGGTTATCCATCCATACCGCAAGAGACGGGTTAGATTCAGTTGGAAGAGATGAATCCTCTTCACTCTCGAACTCAATAGACATTCTCAATAGACACTCTCATTTCGACATCAGTAGATAAATCACTTTCACTTTATCTATAACTGTCCCCACTACTATTAGCTTCAGATTCTGAGTCAGATTGGTTAAATCTATCTATTTCACTTATTGTTAAAAACGTACTATCACGAGAAGGTCCAGGTGTTGGATCAGCCATGTTTACTACTCGTAGAAGAACAAATAATATTAGAAATTAAAAACGAAACAGACAGGAAGGTAGCACACACTATTTTTAGATACACACGAAGTGAAATAACACCATTGGTTAACTGATAAGGTCAGGATTTACCTGGAACCAGTTTACTGATAACAACATACAAGTGTGTCATACGCATATAGCTTTGGAAACAAGTGACGCACATGTGCGTCATCCGCAGTGAATGTGTTAATTAGATGGCAACTAATGGGTCTGTTAGCTTAGTGGAAAATAGGTAGTGAATGGTTAACATAAACTCTGGTTATCAAATGAAAAACCTAGAATATGACAAACACAAAAGGGACCAACATTGCCTAGTCTCCAGAGATTATATTGGAAACTAAAACTGAAATTAGTAACTTAAGAGAGGAATCCAAGGCTAAAACTAGGCTAGAGCAGTCAAAAGAACTAAGACTGTATACAAACAAACATGATCTTTTGATAGTTGACCAATGGAAGATCTTGATTTGACTTTATGTTTACCATTTTTGTGTTGATAGGTACTTCTAACTTTTATTTTTCCTGGTCATTTTTGTGTAGGGTACAGTTTTAGTTATTTTATCCTTTCAAGCTTAGTTTTAGGCCTGGGTTCCTTTCTTAGGTTACTAAATTTAGTAAGCTTTTTGTCAGCAATAAACAATAATCAAAGTCTAGGATTTCACTAACTTCTCCATGGTTCTAAACTATATGACTTATAGTTAATTTAGATTATGATAACTATGTTTAAGCACAGTTTTACAGTTTATGCCATAACACAATGGTGATCTGTTTACAGGGTGTATCCTTCGTCAAGCCCTTCAGATTATGTAGACAATTTAAAAAGGAGAAAGATACATAGATGTGATGTGCTGGGTTGTAATAAAGTTTATACCAAGAGTTCACATCTCAAAGCACACAAAAGAACACATACAGGTAATTTTAATTCCATCTAGTCGACATTAACTATTTTAATATGTAGATAAATATTTAATAATACAATTTTCAACAGCTCAAGAAACCAAAGATTGGAGGCTGCACAATATAATTTTTTTGTTGCTCAGAAGATTAGAAAGAAATTCAGTTTTTAATATATATATATATATATATTGGGCTCTAAACTCTATACAGATAATCCTCATGCTTGTTAAAAACTAAAAATATTTTAAATTACACTACTTTGGAAAGTATAGTGGTGTAAAGGGTATTCTCATGACATTACAAACATGCTATAAACACACAATTAACTTTTTATTCGCATGTTTGTTTAGTTAGGTTATCTAACAATAAATTAATAGAATTGTATAATGAACTTGTACAGTGTGGTTTTAAAATGAGGCCAGATTTTCCCATTTTTGTAATTTCTGTGTGTACAAGGATAATTTTTCAAGTAAGAACCGTCTACACACCATAACCATGCAACCCACAAATCAGAGCAGTTTCAATGTCAGACGTTCTCTATAGATCCCCCATAACGTCGTCAGTGTTAGTTGTTTCTTCACATTACATTTTAAAACACTATATCAATCATCAATCCTGCCATTGTGAAGTATGCTCTGTGATTAGATTTTTAAACAAAACAATATTTGTCCTGTTGAAATTAATTGAGGACTTGTGGAAGTGCATGGGGAAAGAGTTATAAATTAAAGAAATGTGTGTAATTGATGTAGGTTGTTTAATGAACAAAGAATTTCAGATCTGGCTGCCCAAATGTCGTCACTATAAGAATTTGACAAATAAAGTTGATACGTACATATATTTGTAAAAAGAGACACTTCACTATTGATGAACTGCATGAGGCTTTCTCTCAAGTTTCAAAATCTGTAATTTCTGTTTGTGCCAGTATTAGAAGGTTTGTACTATGTCTGTTCCAAGAATGCTTACCAAAGAGGACAAGAAAAATTAGCTGTGAATTGATTAAATAGACAGGTAGCAGACGTCTATGATGAAGGGATCTACAAATATCTACCACGTCTCAATAAGTGTTTAGATCTTTATGGAGAGTACATAAAAAATTAATAAATGTTGTAGTTTGTATTGCCAGTTGAAATTGTGTTCATTAATAAATTTGTCTATGATTCGTAACAAAACGGTTCTTATGGACAGGCGGCAACTTCAACAAAACGGTTCTTACTTAAAAATTACTTTTGCACAATGCAGACAATGAATTTTTTTTTTTTGTTGATTGAAAGTGAAAAACCTCTCAATCATAGCCTTATAAAAAAGAGAAGATAAAATAAAGATCCCTAGCCCTCGAATACTCTAATAGCATCAGGATCAGAAGAGAACAAGAGTTGTTCAAGTGAGACCTGATAGTAAAGATGAAAGAGAGGGATCTAACCCAAGACTTCATGATAAAAGGTATATATGTAGCTAGTATTTCTTAGGATTTCCAAGCCTGTACTCACCGAGTGAACCGTTGAAGGATGGAGACAATGAAGGATAAGTTGTTCAGAACAGACTGTCCTCTTGTTTAGTAATTTATTTTTAATATATTATATTATCTGCCACCACCATTGCCCACCCCAGGTATTGTGGTCAAATCTTAATAATTCATTCAAATCTCTATATTATTAATTAGGTAATGTTTATTAAAAAAAAACAGATTTTTAAATAATCTTATCTCATGTCTTTTAAAATTAATAAGACTGAAAATAATGAAACAAAATTTGACAATGATATTATTTTGGTATATTGGTATAAAATCTGTCTGTGAACACATGGAGTCCCTCGATATTACCATATGATTGTAGAAGTTTATGTAAGAACTATAAGACAATCCTGCTTATGACTCCGAAGTCAGGTAAAAACTATATTATCGTTTGTCCCTTGCCCTAAGTATGGTTCCAAGGCCAATATGTATCCTGTTGATGATTCTGATGCTACAAAAATTTTAATGCGCCATTTCGTAGGCTTATCCTTATTGTAAAATTTAAAACTACTCTGCCTTTAAAGCCTACAGTGCTTTCATCATTACTAACTTTATATGTAGGAATATAAAATTGCCTAAATCTGCTAGCTAAATAAAGCACTAAACTACGAATTTTACAGAGACAGAGCGTTACATTGTACCTGATATGGATCCAGTAGGTGGAGGACATGCATGAAGGTTCCAGAATATTTGCTGAAATCTATCTTTTGTTAAAACACTTTTAAAAATCGTTGACAATCCAACCCAATCGTTAATAAAATAATAATTGATTTCTGGTCTTTTGTGAATTGCCTAATGATTAAAACATCAATGAAGGCTTTAAAGAGTCTTCGTAAAATGTAAGAGTAACATTTTTCCAGGACCACCATACTAATTTCTTTTGTAAAGGAGTATTGGCTTTAAATTTTTCAGCAGCATATCTATTACTTTCTTTAACTATCTCTTCTAATACATTATCAGTAAAAAAAAATAACTGAAAAAACATCAATTTCTGATTTGGGATTTTGTCCTAGTGGTGGTCAACCACTGTAATTTGACCAATTAAATCTATGTAAAATTAAACCACCAATCACCAAATTTCAATCCTTCCAGGCGCTTTCTTTAGAAGCATTGTCTTCTGCAGTTTTTTTTTTCATTTTATCCATCTTCTTCACTTTCAATGGAATCTTTGTTCCTTTCACTATTTTATAATAAAATATTTAATTCACCAATTAAGTCTGAATAAAGATCACTTTTGTGGTTTGAACCACTTTCAAAAGAAAAATCATTATCAGCTTCATCTTCAAATAAGTCTCTAATTTCATCTGACTTCATATGTAAATATCTATCACACATTTTACCACACACATTCGCACAAGAATATAGTTACTTAAATTGAGCTCCACAATTACTAGACTGAGATAGTAATTTATCATTCATAAATTTACCATTCATTTGACTGTAGTAGGTTTTTATCATTCATGCTTTCAAGCAAGTGTAACACTGTCCAGCTGTACTGGACATCCAAGCCGTGAGAAATGTAATGTGACGACATGATACTAAAAGCTAACAGGAAAATGGCAATGTCAACTTAAGCTGGACACCCCACTTCAGAGAGCTTTTTGATAAAAATGTTAAGATCGCAAACGGTTAACAAACAATAATATATCAAGTGAAAAATAGACAACCTAGACTGGGAATTGAACCCAGGACCTTTGGATTTATTCACCAATGCTCTACCAACTGAGCTATCCTTAGTCACTTCTCACTTGACTGTGCTTTTTGCTGCAATTTTTGAGTTACCAAATTAATTACCTCGTTAGAAATGACATTGAAATTATTTTTTACTCATTTTGCAGCCCTTACTTTGTAACATTTCACATTTTTGGGTCTCTAAGTTGGGTTAGTATGTAATTAAATATATAGCATAAGTCAGATATGATGTCATGAAACTTGCCTCATCTCTCGTATTGCAATAGTATATTCGAAGCCTCGTATGGACGGTAAGACAGTGTTCCAAAATTGGTTAATGTAATAGAATTACGAGTAAACAATTTGTAACAATGAAAAAGATTAAACATTGTATTAATAGTAATACAATACCATTGTATTAAATAAATAAAAGTAGAGTGTACTGCACTTGAGGACAAGATTGGTGGGGGGGATGGTGGGGGTAACCACGTGACCTATGGTGGCCTCCCCCTCCCCTTGGCCCCTCCCCCTTGCCCCCTCCCACTTGGCTCCTCTCCCTTGGCCCCTCCCTCTCGGCCCCTCCCACTAGGCCCCTTCCCCTCCCCCTGCCCACCATCTACCTGTGACGTAAATTATTGTCGTCACATGATGTCATACACTTAACTTTTTTAACAGTAGTGGGATTCGAACCTGTGAAGTTCTGATTTGAAGGCGGACTCGCTACCGACTGAGCTATCGTGCATAGTATTACAAGTTGGATATTTAATGCGGTATATAAGCCGCCATGTTGGATAAGTACATTTGTTAAACACCAGTACATTTCGTAGAAGTTCGGACACGAACCCCTTACCGTAAGACGTACCGAGTTTTTCGCGACCGCGAAAAACAACAAATAGAAAGGCTACGGCATTGTTGACCAATTTCACTGTTGCAGCTCCGCCGTCCGCTTTTGTACCGCTCAGTGTTCCTTTTATATGCAATACACTACCAAACGGTGCTGTGATCACGTCCTGTTGATTTATGGGAATACGAATTTCATCGTTATTACCGTACGTTGACGACGCATAAGGTCTGTGCGAATGGTATTCCAGACCACTGATGACGTCATTGTATTCTGCTGCACTATCTATTGCCAGTAGATCCATTTTTCACTTTAAATCCCAAAGCCGAGGTATATTTCTAGCTGTTAACTCTGTGGAGTTTGAACATACACTGATACTGTTCTTATAACGTTGTCCATTAAATACGAGACCCATTTCTACGTAAATGCAATCGGACAGAAACTGATTCTTCTCTGAAATTTATAGGTACTTCGTTCTGATCTCTAAGGCATACGGTGATGTTATGAATGGTTTTCACGCTGACTGGTAAATATATTACAGTCGTCGGTATTTCGATAATCTTGTACCCCGGAGCCACTTGTGGGTAAAACTCGTGTATATTGTGTGACTCTTTTCCATTTTGAAATGACCCAGTTACAATATTACACGCAACTCTAATAACATTCACTCTTATAATATTGACGGGCAGCTCAGATTCGTGTCTTCGGTTGGCTGATAAATCCCATTATTGAAACCGAGTAATTTTCCGATAGATCCGTCTTTAAAATGAATAGTCTTTGAACACTTAAGATCCGCTTTAAGTGTGTTATTGTTCGGCTTGAGCGAAAATGCAATCTCCGGCGGCAGCTGTGATTTGATACATTTTTCAATATCCTCAATTTCGTACGAACCTGTCGGTATATTAACGGTCACTTCATAATTATCGTTTTGATCTTCACCGAGATACAATTTATTATTAATTCCTTCTTCGATATTGGGAATGGAGTTGTACACAGCAAGATCAATGAGACCGATTTCCCACTCTCCATCGGATAGACCAATCGGTGGAAAGAAATCACACCAAAGTGTAGAACTATTTCCATTTAAAACAATACTCATGATAGTAGAAACTTTAAGCACAAATGTCCACAGACGACTGAAGTGTCACTTTGATGTCGCTTGTAATTATAGTGAATATTAGCGTTGGAACCAAAATATCTAGTCAGTTCGAGTGGGGGTCTAAGATTTCCAAAACTGTCATAATACTCTACATTTACACCGCGCTTTTTATAACACACCCAATGTGTACCTTCACCCGTGCTACTATCGAGGTTGACAATGGCGGATTCGTTTTTCAACGGCCCCGTCGGGGGAAGATTATCCCTCATAAAAACACCTCTGAAATACGGTATAATCACGGCATATTTTTCTAAATCAATATTTGTTAATGGTCTGTTTGGTAATGAATCAATCAAACTTTTTTTTTATTGATCTTCTTCTTCTTGGTTCTGCTACTGCCTTTCAGTCCCCTACTTTTTGGATACGGTTTGAGATACAAGCCAGTGCCTTTTGCATATGGTTTGAGATACAGACCGCTGCCTTTTTGATACGGTTTGAGATACAAACCCCCACCCAACAAGGGACGTTTCGACTTTTTCCCTCCACCTCCCAATTTGGATTTCGCTTTCATGGCCGTTGTTACAGCCCACGCTGCTGCCCGTTCACCCATAGACGCGTTACCTGATTTGACTCGACTCCAAGCCTGCTCTGCTAAAACTTTGTCCGCTTCTCTACGATGCTCTGAATCACTGTATTTGCTGTATGCTATATCGTGCTTTTTACACGCTTTGTCTAAAGGATTGACTCCTTTATCACCACGAGCTAATCTCTTGGCTAGTTTTGTACACGGACCGCAATAGTTGTAAGAGGGTAGATGGAGTTCTACAGGCAATAGATCTACCATACGCCAATGACTAAATGTATCTTTAGGAGTATCGACTTTACTATATTGCTTTTTAATCATATGTGCGAGATCAATCAATTCCCTTCGCCATTTGTTGTCTAATGTGTTCACTCTCTTACTGCATGCTTTTAATGTTTCAGCTTCAGTTGCTCTTATATCCTGTACTAATTGGGCTCGTGTGATAGCATCACTATCTGTAACACCGTCGGCAATATTACAAATACGTTTTGAGGAGGCATCAAAGCAGTCTTTTGTTTTATCTCTGAGTAGAGCACGATCTATTATTACACTCAATTCTTCAAGCTGTTGAAAGTTGATTGCATCCAAGCTGCTAGTACCATCCTTCACATTGGTCAGTTTTCTACTGCCACAGTTCCAACCGTTACTGTTCAACGGCATTACCTTGCTGTCCACATAGTATTTGTTGGCTGAGTCTTCCGTGTGTATTGGAGTTTTTACGTTGTATATGTAGCTTTTTTGAGCGTCAAATTTATCGTGCCAATTTTTCCCAATAAAGTACATTCTAGCATATTTCACGTTTAAGCCATCGCCTTCCTCTAGCGGAGTACCAATATCCTGTAGCCGATAATTTTTAAAGTCATAGCCACTATCTAGTTTAACTGGAATTAACGATTCGAGATATTCTTTTGTCACGGCATCATCATTGTCTTTTGGTTTAGCTAAACCACCTATAGGTCTCCAGCTTGCGTCATATCGTTTCCTCTTGCCATCAAACATTAAACACTTTGTTTGTAATTGGTTAAGGGTGACCGCATCGGTGTCAGAGCATGCTGTAGCGCTGTAGCTACATTATGTAACAATTTACCTCCTATATCATAGTCTCCCTCTGGTGTAAGGTTAAACCCTACACCTTTAGGACCTATTTTTCTGTTGGAGCCGCCACTCTTATAACGTCCAAACTTGTCGACACTCATCGTATTAATGTTCTAATTTTTGCAATTCCCGCACCTTTTATAATTCCAGCTTCTTTTAGTTCTTCGATAATAGAAGCTATCTCATTTGCATGTCCCGTATGTCCTGCATCATGAGATGCCAACAAATGTCTCAGTCTGTCACACAACTCATTCGGATCGTCCCAGTATGAATAACCTCTACCGCTAACTTTTTTAGGAGGGAATAACTGCTCTATAATGTTTCTATATTTTATAGATTTGTTACGATTAACTTGTCCGTTCGGATCGTATAATCTTTTGTGTGCACTGGAGCTCACACAGATATCTCTATACGCCCGTAAATCGGCCTTGGTATATATTTCATCATCGGGTATACGCTTAAACACCAACTCGTACAATCCGGGCGTCCCTTTATAGTGTACTCCGTCAATTATAACTTCACCATCGTCCGACAACTGAAGAGTCTTGTTACCGATCATCATAGTCGGCTCCGATTTTTGGTCCGTAACTGTGATCTATATTCCGACTACCGGCGGTATCTTTCATCATTTTGAGCATATATTTTCGTGCCAGCGGATGTGCGAAAGTACTGTTTACCCTTTTTTCAGATACACTTTGCCCTACAGGTGTGGACAATAGTTCCCTTACACTGGGCTGCGGTCGGTCCGGAGTCTCTGCAATTATTTCGGTATCCATAAAATCAACACTGGGAGTAGCCGCTACTTCCCCGACAGTCCACTCTTCATTTTTCTCTTCCTCACTCTCGCTGCTCCACTCATCCGCTATTTCCGTCTTTTCATCCCACTCTTCTTCGGGTTTAATTTCTTGTTTCGGCAAAAACACTCCACTCTTCTGCAACTCTTTAATTATTGGCGTGTATTTCTTAGTATACATTCGTTCCTCTTCGGCCTCTCCGTACCTCAACTGTCTGTACTTTTTCTTTATAGCCTTGCGCAATCTGGCTATCTCCAGCGTTAGATGCTCTCTCTTCTCAGACATCTTGTAGAGTGACGTTTGTTGCAAGTATCAAGCCTTTTGTACCTTAAAAATCTGTTACAATTCGATCAAAACCAATTCTAAATCTTCCATTCTCCGGTTCACTGTCCTTATCTATTACAATGAATCCATGTTTATCTTTCCATGCGGTTGCACAAATGTTTTTAAATGCACTAAACACCATGTCAGTGTTTACGTGATCATTGTAAATGTGTCGTAAATTGAGATCGTCCTGCTTGAAAAGGACCAAGAGATTGGCATTGTCTCGAATCAATTGTTTGGGAATCCTGCTGTACGTCTGTCCTAAGTAGAAGGAATCTATATTATTGTGACGTCCCATGGTGAAATAGTTACGTATATTGTCGTGTTTCTTGCAAGCTATGTCGTCAAAAATTATTATCGAATTTGGCTCCGCTTCACTAGGATGGATGACATTTTCGTTGTCCGTGAATGTGTAATAACCAATTTCTTTGGTATTTCCCAGTATAGTTTCCAAAAACTTGTACTTTGGCTGATGGAGTGATTTAGAAAATACGTAGACTTTGGCAAATTTCAGGCCATTTGGATTGAAGAGCAAATTAAATAGCACATTAGTCTTGCCACTGTTTGATGGGCCGCACACTATAATTCGAACTGTGTTTGGTAATAAAGAACTGTGACGGTGCATTTTTGAGCCGCCTCCTGCAACAACGTCAAAGTTTCTTACACATAGTTTATCCGCTGTGTTTTTTAAACGCATTACGCTGCTCAACGTTTGTCTAAATACTGTGAAAAACTAACAGTGCTATCCTATTAAATACAAAACCTAAACAACAAGCTTGGTTTTATCAATCCAACTATTGTGTTCCTTGTCAAACCCTAACCACCGCACCAGTACTTTGTTACCCTTTTTGCGTAATACTTTTTCAACAAGATATACGTTGCCGATCTTTGACTCGCTTAATTCGTGGCATAGAATCCTCCTTTCAGAATGTCACCTTTCGAGTCTTGTAGAATGTACATTACAGGATTGGTCGGTACAACAGCGTACATGGTAAACACTTTGTTTGTCCAGTTGGGTAGATATCATTTAGCAAAAGTCTTTTTAAATTTCGATATTCTAACTTTGTCGTCCACTTTAAATCGCGCCAGTGCTTTTGTACTTTTGCGTGCTGTTTTGTCCAGTAACATTTTCTCATGCTTTTTCAACACTTGAGGGGGTTTCATGCCGATAGTATTGTGCACAGGGTTATTGTATGTCTTTACTACGTTTTTCAGCAGCTCTTACCACTCGTAACTACCGCGTGTCGTAAATTCACGCCACATTATATTTTTCAAAGTACGGTTCAGACGCTTTCTTGTCTGAAAAAGTGGCGTAGTGATTTATATTGTGTTTTTTCATTAATCTCTTCACGTGCATATTGAAAAACTCCTTCCCCTGATCGGTCTGAAAGATATTCATAGGATGTTTTTTTTTTAGTATCGGTTCTAACGCTATAGATATGTCTAGAGCAGACTTTGTCTTTAACGGTTCTGCAATCGCAAATTTTGTCAGACAATTTATCATTCATTGTCAGTATATATTTGTAGCCTTGGTTTTCTTTAGCATATGGAATCATTTCCACTAGATCGGCTTGATAAAGGTCATTAACTCCTTTCAGAGTCACACTACGTGTTTTGAAATTTCTTCGCGTGGGCTTGTGGAGCTCCGCCACAATAGCTCGTCTTACATCCATTATGTAAATGAGTGTGTTTATAGTTTGGTGGCACTATTTATTTCGTGGAGATACTCTGGTGCACGTAACCTCGAAATTATCGCTGCTTGTTCCCGCCTCACCGTTGCTTTGGATTAACCCGCCAAAAATTGTCCATAAGAGATCGACAGAGATGTCGGAAGCTTTACGAAAAGCAACGTATCCAGGCGTCTTTCTTTTAAAATTGAGACTAGTAAACGGTGATTGAGTAAACGGAAGATGGTGATTGAGCCCATCAGATCACCATCAGCTGTTCCATTTTTCATTTTGTCCACCAAACATTCATAGCCTCTTTTATCCAATCAATTTCCGTGACATTCTCGGGTGGTGGATGAAATTTAAACTGAATTTTAGTCCTTAGAGTACGAAATTTTTTCGCCTCCCTACTTCGCAAGGAAACAATGTAAATTGGCTCCATAGTTCTTTACATGGCTCTAACCGTGTGAGTCACCTTGTCATACATTAACTTTGGGTGGTTGACCGGTGCTACACTCTGGTAGTCGATGGAGTATCCTCATATATACCGGCTGTGGACACTACTTTTGAATATTATTGGGGAGAGTCAAGGTCAGGGCAGTTATTTGGCCCCAACATGGGCTCTTATGGAGTTATTCTCGACCAATCAGAATCGTCCATTTGGTCACGTGACCACTTCTCGTCTTATCAGAATGCTCCATTAATAACTTCAACTGCACCGCCGCTTCTTGTCCAATCAGAATGCTCCATTTATAACTTCAACTGCACCGTCGCTTCTCGTCCAATCAGAATGCTCCATTTTGTCACTTGAACGCACACGCAGACCTACGGTGGTACGCTCTGGTGGGAGGTGGTGGTGGTGGGGGGGTGCTCTGGTTCTCCCACGGAGAGAGGGAAGCAAAGTCTGTACTTGTAAAAATGGCTGCAAGTTGATGCGGGCAAATCCATCGTTCGCTAACAGGTATATCGGTTACTGATTTTAAGTTTGGGTTGGTAAATCGGTTGCTAAAAGTATATTTTGGTTGGAAAATCGGTTGATAAAAGTATATTTTGGTTGGTAAATCGGTTGGTAAAAATATATTTTGGTTGTTAAATAGTTTGCAAAAACATCGGCCATAATAAGACTAACACCCGTGTGGGCTATGGTAAGCATAGGTTTAGGCAAAAGTAGGAACTTTTCATATAATAGTCATAAGTTAAGTCTAGGTTAACAATCTTTGGTCATAGGTTTTAGGTTTAACACGTATGTGATACATAAACACATGTGAGCAGTGTTAAGCATAGGTTTAGGCAAAAGTAGGAATATAAACTTTTCATACATTATAAGTTAGAGATAGGTTAGGTTAACTATCTTTGGTCGTTTTATGTGTAACACATATATATATATGATACAAGTGGGCTGTGGTGAACATAGGTTTAGGGCAAAAGTGGGAATATAAACTTTTCATACATTATAATAGAGATAGGTTAAGTTAACTCTCTTTGGTCGTTTTAGGTGTAACACTTATATGGTGCACGTAGGCGGTGGTTAGGTTAGGTTTAGGCAAAAGTTGGAATATAAAGTTTTCATACATTATAATAGACATAGGTTAGGTTAACTATCTTTGGTCATAGGTTTTAGGTGTTACACAAAACATAAACACAAGTATAGATTTGTCTGCGCATACCTGTGCTACACCCTGGTAGCCAACGGAGGAACCTACATTATATAAATATATAACACATTATATAAATATATAACACATTAATTGTACCAGCTGTTATATGATACAAGTAGGCTGTGGTGAACATAGGTTTAGGCAAAAGTAGGAAACTTTTTATACATTATAATAGACATAGGTTAGGTTAACTATCTTAACACATTATATAAATATATAACACATTATATAAATATATAACACATTATATAAATATATAACACATTATATAAATATATAACACATTATATAAATATATAACACATGAATTGTACCAGCTGTTATATGATACAAGTAGGCTGTGGTGAACATAGGTTTAGGCAAAAGTAGGAAACTTTTCATACATTATAATAGGTTAGGTTAACTATCTTAACACATTATATAAATATATAATACATTAAATGTACCAGCTGTGGACACTACTCTGTATTTTGTTGTATACCTCAGAGGAGAGCATAGGTTTAGGCAAAAGTAGTAATATAAACTTTTCATACATTATAATAGGTTAGGTTGACTATCTTTGGTGATAGGTTTTAGATACAAGAATGGTATATGATACAAATAGGCTGTGGTGAACATAGGTTTAGGCAAAAGTAGGAAACCTTTCATACAATAGACATAGGTTAGGTTAACTATCTTAACACAATATATAACACATTAAATTTGGACACTACTATTTTGATTTGTTGTATACATCAGAGTAACCTTAACCTAGAGGTACGACCCAGACCCGTACCGTAAGACGTACACGAGTTTTTCGCGGTCGCGAAAAACTCGGTACGTCTTACGGTAAGGGGTTCGTGTCCGAACTTCTACGAAACGTACTGGTGTTTAACAAATGTACTTATCCAACATGGCGGCTTATATACTACGTTAAATATCCAACTTGTAATACTATGCACGATAGCTCAGTCGGTAGCGTGTCCGCCTTCAAATCCGAACTTCACAGGTTCGAATACCACTAGTATTAAAAAAGTTAAGTGTATGACGTCATGTGATGACAATAATTTACATCACAGGTAGATGGTGGGCAGGGGGAGGGGAAGGGGCCTAGAGGGAGGGGCCAAGGGGGAGGGGGCCTAGGGGGAGGGCAAGGGGGAGGTGCAAGGGGGAGGGGGCACCATAGGTCACATGGTTACCCCCACCATCCCCCCCACCAATCTTGTCCTCAAGTGCAGAACACTCTACTAATAAACATTGTACATTTTTATAATAAGTCAATAATTTTAAGTATGAATAGTTTTTCCCAAAATAAAAACATATTGAGTGTGTGCCGTGGGTTGGTACACCGATGTGTTTCATCAGAATGTTTTTAATTGGTCCATTAATTCATCCAATGGCAGTATTTTGAATTTGGAAGCGATTAGTTCAATTTTTGGAGAGGACACTAGCTCTTTATCATCCAACGAGAGTGGTCGTGTTGACTCCCTCGTCACTGCGGGACCTTCTCACCAGGTGGATTGCCTCCTACCATTTTCTAGAGCGGTGTTTTAACAATAGCTATTCAGATAAAAAACAGTTTTAATCTTAGTTTAAATAAAGTTAGTGATTGCGTCTTGGTATAGACGCCTATGTTAAAACTTTAACAAAACTAAAACATTTCAAAGACAATGTATTTAACATTAATTTAGAAGATAATAATTGTAAGAACATCATAGACACAGATTTCACGTATTCAATATACCAATAAAAATAGTGACTTTCAATAATTTATGTCATTGGACAATTTTTGTACACTCGCTTTTAAAGGACAATCAGATAGATTGTAATAAATGTTATACTGAAAAACATTAAAGATAGGAAAGGACTTGGACTTTTAAAATTGATCCATTTGTATGTCATGACATAGTATTCAAGCATTGCTATATATATGCATGCTTTTCAGGGGCGCCACCATTAGATTTCAATGGTTTATTTTGTATGTTAGATTATAAGGAAAATATTAATATGAAGATACATATGTGTATTTCAGGGAGAATAATACCATATTATTAAAATTGGTATTTTCAAAAAAATCTGTATTTGTTTGTGGTTAGAAAGTATACTTTCCTAGATCCCACGATCCCGAAAATTTAAAGTACAACTGTCTATGCTTATTCATAGAATGGCGCCCATTAAACTATAAATTACTTTTACTGTGTTTTTTTTTTTATCCACAAGAATGAAAGGTTAAAACGTATGTATTTATTAATTTTTAATTTATTGATTTTAACGCTTGTCATTTTAAGAATATGTAAGTGTTAAGTCTGTTACCGTATAGTGTTTAAATGCAGTGATACTAAAAATCTAATTAATATAAAACTTTAAACAAATTAAAACCCAATATCAATTAATAATTGAAAATTTTGTGTATTTGTTTTTGATAATTTTTTATAAACTTAAGAAAATGAAGATACAATAACAATTTTTTTATTGGTCAACATTCATTAATTGCAGGTACACTAAAAGTAACATTCATCAGTTCTCGACAAAGGCAAGAACCACAATAAAGAGTTTCATGCTGAACAACTTAATCTCTTAGTTCATTTCACTCATTGTGTAAGATGATTCAACATGTAACCCAAACCACCATCTGCTCTGAGAGAACTACAAATCAAAGTGTTTTCATATAGTATTTTAAAGAAGGGATAGTTCACATTTTATCCCTTCGGAGAATAACAAGTATAACTTCAAACTTCTATAAAAAGGATGTATGTACTCTTAGAATTTCAATAAACAATCCAGATAAATAACTGTCATAATGGTCATTACTGATGATCTGAATAGAATCTGATGAACCAAAACATGGTAGACCTTACTACAGTAGAGTCTCGCAAACTCGGCACTCGATAACCTGGCAGTCCGGATTACTCGGCGACCCCGATGGGAAAAAAATATATTGCTACAAACAACGATGTTCGTAAAAGTTCGGCAGATCCCAAAGCGGGCATTAACTTCGATCGCTCGAATCGTTGATGGTACTTTTCCCATGTTAAACTCGTCACAAAGCTTTTTTACAGATTCCCCTCTGTCAAGTCTTTTTAACACATTTAACCACGTCTCAAACGAAACCAACACATCCTTCCGTTTTCGTAACTCGCTCACTTTTATTTACTGTATATACTGTGTGTAGATCATAACCAGTCAAAGAAAACTGAGAAGAAATGTTATATTTTCCATAATGTATACTAAATTGATTCGTGGAATAAAGCGGCCCATCAAACGTTTTTGCAGGTGTATATCTGCTATACCAACGGGTGACAATGCCGCGGTGTTTTTACGCCGCCGACAATGGGATACCGCTATCGACAAAGTCGTTTGATATCGCCGCCGCTTTGGTGTTTCAATTACAATTTTTTTTTGCCCTTATTCCTGATAACCCGGCATTTCACAAACTCGGCACACTTCCGGTTCACATTACGCTGAGTTTGCGGGACTCTACTGTATCTATATTTATGGAACAATTTATGGTAGTGTCATTTCTCTTTATCCTATTCCTGGATCCACTCTATTATAATATAAACACAACTATTCATCTACGGTGCCAGTAAAGTTTCCTTGCACACCTATGAAAACCCATAACCCTCATATCAAATACATACACATATTATAGCCTAACATATTTCTGTTCATAAGAAAATCTTTCTCCAGTTGATTGTCGACATTTACATTAGAGATGAAGCAAACAAAATAAAATATATTCAATTCCATTAATCTGAACTATCGTGTGATCTTTATTCAAATGTTGTGGACTACATCCAAGAACAGCAGCATGACTGTTTGTTTGTTTAATGGTGAAAAACTCCTTACTGTCATCATTGCCTTAAAAATAGGAAAAAGAAAAGAAAAGAGGATAAAATAGAGACCTTTGCCTTCAAATAATCTAATATTCTCAGGGTCAGAATAAACCAAGAGTTGGTCTAGAGAGACCTAATAGGAAAGATGAAAGAGAGGGATCTAACCCAAGACTAAAAAGAAAGGTGTAGATCCAGCTAGGTTACTTCGGAATTACTACATCCATATTCACTATAAATGAGTCCCTGAGGGGAGCAGTAGAACTAAAATGTTAGATTTATCAAAAGCCTTCCTTCTAGATTTATCAATAACATGGAAACATCAAAAACATAGCCTGAGAAACATGGATGAACATTATCAGAATGCCATCATTATTATTTGACCTACGAGAAAACTTATTTGTTAACTTGCAATTCTTATAAGGATGAGAATTAATCACTCAGTAACAGAGAGGCAGTTAAATTTCAACCAAATATTGTCGCACAAGTTTTTTATTTTGTAAGATAAGTTTCATATTACATAAGCAAGGTTTGTAAAGAAGAAAATTCAGTAAATCTTAAGGGGCATAAATAAATAAATATTGAAGACATCATCTTTGAGATGTCACAGTCGTTTCAAAAGCTTGGAATTCCATATTCTAATATTTTGTTTTTTCTTGTGACCATGAGCAAAATTCAATAAATCAAGCAAGTCAACATTACGTCTCCTGAGATTTCAGACCAGAATGATCCATTCTAACACATTTGAGAGATAATATGATTCATGTTCCTTGCTGACTATTTTGTTCAGTTATTCTCTGAGACATAAGAGAAGGAAGAAGAAGATAAATGTGATATTTGTAGTTACCGTTGCAACCACCTGAGTTTAACTAATTTAATTTTGATGTGTTCTCATGGCTGCAAACATAAATTTTTAGTCTTCTAACTTTTCATTAAGATTTTTAATTTAAAAAATTAAAATTACCATTTCCTCCACCACTAATGCTTTAATTAGAAACTAGTATAAATTTAATCAACACTTCAGTTCCTAACTGTTGTAGGAGAGAAACCATATGAATGCACTTGGGAAGGATGTACATGGAAGTTTGCACGGTCGGATGAATTGACTCGCCATTTCAGAAAACACACTGGACAAAAACCATTCAAGTGTCATCTATGCCAAAGGTCTTTTTCAAGGTCAGACCATCTTTCACTCCACATGAAACGCCATTGAGGTAATTCTACAAAACTGTACTTATTTTAATTTATTTATTAATGAAAACCAATGGTACCAATTAAATTAAACGTATCAGTAAAAATATTGTACACACTTAACAAATTAATTGAACTATACATTATATTAAATTATTTTTATATATTTTAATGTAGGAATATTAAAAATATTGAGTTGAAAAACATTGCTTATTTTGTATTTCTATGAATGATAGTGCATTATCATTTCTAACACATAAGTTACTCAATGTAAATGACCTGTTTTATTAAAATATAATAATAATAAATATATATTGACATGGAAGCAAAGTTTGGGCCATTGGGTCTTCTTTTCCACTCATTCTTGAAAAGAAAATACTGTACATTTATAAACAAATTATACCAAAATTACTTTATATAAGCATAAAAATATAACAATAATAAAATAACAAATCAAATAGTAATACATCAAAATAAAACAATATACACAGCATATTTACCAAATTGTTCAAAACATATCAGAATAAAAGAATCATCTTGCTAGTATCCAAGTCACTATTGTTTTAACTAACAATTGAATTACCTTTTATGGTTTCCGCCAGGTGACTTCTTTTTTTAAACACTAACGCGTTTCAGAGCATCTGCTCCATCTTCAGAGTTCTATTCACTCAGTTGAGATCGTTAACAACATTAAAATATAAAATATAAAAACACACGGACATATATATATATATATATATATATATATATATATATATATATATATATATATATACACATCACTTATTGTATTGCAACACTTGCGATGCGCGTTTATCGATGTCCTAGGACTATATCAGAATATAGTCTAATATCTCTCTGGTTCTAATATAGACCAAAACTTAAAGCAAATGGAATTTTGTAGAAATTGATATCCACTATTTACAGAATGAGGCAACAATTAGGTAGCATATAGAGGATAACACAAAAATTCATATAATATGATTTTTTTTTAAATTTTAGGCTGTCTTGTGAAACCATGAAAAATATTTTTGTGATTTTTTTAAGCAGAGCAAAAAATAAAAAAACATATTGGTTTTTTATTTAATTATTTTTTCCAGATTTATAGTGGTTTATAGTTTTAATGAGAAAATGCCATTACCTTTGGATCTGATGGAAGGAAAACATCAAAATTGTTAAAAGACAGCTTACTTGAATGAAGAAATATAAAATGAATAATTTTCAATCGACAGTCATTTCTAGAGGTGAAAGATTATATCCTCAATTTAAATCAAACATGGTTACATTGCCGCAGGTAGAGCAAGCTGCATTTCTCAGACCATTATCAGTTACTATCCTTTCAACATTTTTGTTTGAGAACATTTCTTAATTTTTTAGTTAGCATTCAGCTGCTTATATGAGTGTATAATTTTTACGGTTGATCTTTGTAAATATTTATGTGCAAGTTCATATTGGAATAAACAAATATAAAACAGAATTAACTAAATTATAGTAAGTACATGTGATTATGAGGGTATATGACAATAAAACACAATCTTATAAAGAGGTAACTGATTTTTTTATTGCTAGATTCCAAAATAGACCACCAATATCAAGAACTATAATATACACTAAGATCCACCATTGTGAAGAGACTGGGGTGTTAAAAAGATAGCGTGGGCCATGGGATACCAAAATCACCTAAATTTATGACGGTCTCTCAAAATGTGTTGCAGTCATTTGTTGAAGACCCAAATTTTTCTATCAGGGAATTTGGTGCTCAAAATTTATATGCATTCGTTCTGTTTGCAGTGTTCTAAAATGTAATAATTATCACCCATAACAGGTACATCTTATACTTATACTTTCCAAGGATTATTTTGATTGCCATATCGAATTCTTTCTATACAATGATGCAAATCCAAATTTTATTAACAGTATAGTGTTTATTGATGAGGTGGCATTTATGTTCATAAATGTCAACCGACATAAGTGTAAGTATTGGGTTGATGCAAACCCTCCTATATCCTCAAAAGGTTCTGATTTTTTTGGAGATCTGGTGTGCCTCCACTCCATGAATTGTTATTTTGATTCCGGTGTAATGTAAGACACTCCATATCTCATCACTAGCCATCATATGACTTAAAAAAATCAACTTCTTCATCACTCTATTGCGAGAGAAAAGTGAGAGCACTGGCAAGTCACCTTATTTTCATTCACCGCTGTAAGCATTTTTAGCACATAGTGTGAGCATAACTTCCAACTATTTAAACAAATTGATATAATTTCACACAGAACAGTCTTGAAATGTATGAAAATTCACAAGAAAGTAACTAAATCGTAAACCATCTGTTCTCACAAAGTTTTTCTTTTACAAGCTGCACCCCAAATCATCATTAATGTCTGATGGTAGCTCACTCCATTCGTCATCATGCATTTTTGTGTGCCCTTCATTAAACTCTCTAACTCATTTCTCATTATTCCATGACTCATTGCTTTATCACCGTAAACTTCCCTAATTTGGTGATGATTTTCTACTGGTTTCATATTTCTTGCATTCAAAAACAGATAAGAGTTCGTAGTTCACAGTCTGTGTACCTTTCACTTGTCTTAAACATTTGAATACATAAAACAAACTATAAACAAAAATTGCTTCTCTCTTAATGGTGCCTGTAATTCAGCTAATATATGAAGGAACTCACCACGCATGACAAATAAATGATGTACTCATTTGGAAACATTACTTATTTTCCGAACTTGCCTTGAATTTACGAGGGTCATATAATAAGTAAAGAACATTTAGATAAACAAAGTTTGGAGAAAAGTTGATTTTAACAAACATTTTTGAGACTTACAAAAAGCATAATTTCTGTATTACTTCTCTTCTTAAATTCCATATAAATTTAAACACTTTTCATAGTGTGGTATTATTTTTTCTATCCCTTCAGTATTCACTCCTGGCGCCAACTTTTTGAACCATTTTGTGACAACTTCTTTCAGTTCATCATCATCTTCAAATTAAATCATCTTTATTCATTCCTTTGACCTAGAAGTTATCGGACATGTCAAAACTATGAAACCTCTACATAAAAACTTCTTTAAAGTGCCTGCCTCCTAGAACCATTTTCAACTTAAGCAATAGATGGAAATCACTGGGGAAAAAGTCAGGGTTGTGTGGCGGATGTTGAAAAACATTCCAGTCAGAACGTTGAAGTAAGGGTTGAGTTGTTGCAGCTGAGTGGAGATAGGTGTTATCTTGAATGAAGATGAGGCCACTGAACAACATTCCAAGTTGTTCGTTTTGTTTACACATCGGAGATGATGAAGTATCTGACAATATACCTTAGAGTTTATTATCTGTCCTCTTGGCATGAAATTAATCAATGGCACATCCTTTTGATCCCAAAACTCGATCACCATCATGTTCCATATGCTAAGAGCTTGTTTTACTATTTTTGATTTTGTTGATGATTTGGAATGATGCTATTCCTTGTGTTTTGTGAGAGACAAATACCTACAATACTATAATCCAAAAGTTAGTCTCCTACTTGATGATAGTGAGCAAGGAATATAGAAACAGCTCCCATTCGTAGTTTTTTGTAATCATCAGTCAATAATCAAGGAATCTATCTGGCTCAGTTTTTTGTAACCGAGGTGGCGTATAACAATTTCATGAAGTAAAGATTTTGAATTTTCAGGCAAAAAACTGTGTAAACTATCTAAAGAGAAAAGTTTGTCGACCTCCTGATTTTGTAATTCATTTTTTTCTCAAGTTCTTCAGTAATGAGAGATGGCAAACCAGAACGTTCATCATAGTGCACATTTGTTCGTCTTGTGTTAAACATAATGCATCATTTCCTAATAGAAGCTTCAGTCGTCACACTATCACCATATGATTTCTTTATTTATCTGTAAATTTCAAGAGAACGAACCTTTCTTGTTTTAAAATATCAATCACTTTTGGACATCACACTTGGCAGGATTTTCTATTTTTGTAACACAATTTAAAAGCGCATGCAAAATATAAAGTCTGCACAGTGTTACAGTTTGGCACAGACTGAGCTTGTACTATTTGGGGGAATTTATTGCTACTATTGCAGGTGCGGCCAGAGATACGAGTCAATGTCAAACGTTCTTAATTTATGAATGACCCTCATACAATGGTTTATTACATAAATTCTGTCTCTTGTAATTACATGATTTTAGGCTTAATTCTTGATTTTCTTTGTTGTGTAACTAAACTAATTTTGCACATACTAAATATTAATGTCTTCTATAGATATTTCTTCTTCTTAAATTGTATTTAAGTTTTTAGAAATTTAATTCACACTCATAAAAATAAACCAATTGATAAATAAAATTATTCACCATGGTAGAAATACCCATTTTTCTTCTTGTAGGCTATATAGAAATCATATAATTATTCTGTGTGGTGTATATTTATTGGTATGCTTCCATGAGACATTTTACTTTAAGTTCATGTAATGTTTATAATATTTATTGTGATTTTAGGGTACCTACTAAGAAGGACGCCTCAAATTAGTCAGGGAGAGTTTTCCAAGTTAGAATTCTTCTTTGACTAAAATTGGTTAAGCGTTCATCAGAATAGGTCAATTAATCATCTCACATAGGCTAGTCAAACGAGGGACTCTGTCTATAAAAAGAATGAAATGAACCTATAAAACTTAGTTTACAATTTAAATTAATTTAATATATGTAAAGTTTATTGTATATTATTTCATTATGTTAATATTTGTGTAAATGTGAATGTATAAATTCAGAACTTTACGAATTTAAAACATTTTATAATAATTTTGCATATACAGCTACAATTCAGTATTTCTTCAAGAAAGAGTTCAGTGAATGAATAGGCAACAATTTGCCATTAAAGAGTGACATAAAATCAAATTATTTCATATCCAATCAAAGTAATGATTCTGTTAATTTATATATTACATGCTTTTAGGACATATAGAAATTTTAAGAGTTGTTCAAGGTCGTTACAGGTTTATCGGCATGAGTTTTCAAAACAAACTTTCCCTAAAGAGAGAGGTTTTATTTTAAACGGATTATAAATCATTAAAATGTTGTAATAAACCTATAATAATTACATCTACTACAACAAAACTAAATTTTTACAGTTTTTGTTTCTAATTTATTGAATTTCCAAATACTTATGACATAACAAAATTAAAAACACAAAAATATATTTGATAGTGATATACTTTATAGTGAATTAAATATTTATTGAAAAATACACTTTTAGTTATTCATTTTAAAGCAAATACATTTTAGAATGTGTTATATAGCTGCTACCAAGTTCAGTATTATTAATTTCAGCAATAATAATGTTGCTATGAAATGAACTACTAATTATTAGTAATAAATATTACTAATTAGTAATACAGTTTCTTTTGTGTTTAAATAAAATCAAAATTTATAACAAACCACAAAAATCTAAAAAAAGATACTAAAAACACATGTCTTAAATTTTAAGATGAAGATTGCAAAAAAATAGTAAAGTAAATCAGATTTCATTATTTATGCTATAAATATAGTTTTAAAATTATATATTTAATAGGCCCATGTAAAAGTTATTTTAAACATATGTAGATATATGAAAAGTAAGTGTACCTTTAGAAACATGTAATTATTAGAATGTAAATAAGACCATTTCAAACTTAGAAGATTAAATATCAACAAAAAGTAAATGGACACTTCTTTATGGAGCAAGTAATACACTATTATTGATTCCATTTCAAAGTTCTGCATAATTTTTCCCTAGCTTAGGGCTGGTTCTACAATCTTCCAATAAGTGTGTAACAAGTTCCTGAAAAGTGTAAGAAATGTGTTCTACAGTTTCCGATATATCTTGTTTGGAGGTTCAATTTTGCTCCTGATATAGTTATCAGCTAGTTAAAGCTCCTGTTAAGTAGTTATTCAGCAGATAAAGTAAATCGGTTATTTTTTTACATTTTACTTGTGATTGATATGTTTATTTATAATGATTGTTTTGAGATTTTTAAAGATGGTGATGAATAAATAGTACTTTTTTGCTAAAGAGTAGTCATTTCTTATTTGTTTTGTGGGTTTCATGTACAGATTTGAGGTTAGAATCACTTTGGATTGAACCTATATTTTGGCTATTTAATTGTCTGGTTAATTCCTCCCACGTGCCATCATTTTCCCTCCATGTAACTGCATCAGTTCTTTCATTTTTGATCACTTTCATTTTTTATCACTTCCTTTCATTCTTGCTCAAATGATGCTAGTGCTCTTACTGCTTACACTGACTTCAATTAACGCAAACATAAATAACCATTTTGTATTTCCCAGTATAGTTTGTTTTCCAGCCACCATAAGGTGTTTTCAACCAGTTTTTTTACCAATCAAAACTTTGCAAGTAGTACCTACCTAAATATTGAAGTGTTAAACTGACAGATAAGTTGTATCAAGATGTGTAGAACGGAAAAGTCTTGTCAACTGGATTTATCGGAAGGTTAAAGTTATTCACCATTCCACCAGATAACTAACTGGAACTTTTTTGGGAGATTATAGAACCAGGTCTTAACAGATGTGGTTTTGTGGTTAGAAGGTAAATCTATTATTTTGGATGTACTAACATTTTATTTAGAGTTTGGAGGCAGAAGCCCCCTTATAAATATACTTTAGGTGTGTTTATATAAGAAATATTTTTTACATAAGAAATATGTAGCATTAAAACAACTAATTAAAAACAAAAGGAATAACAACATTTAATATTGTATTTCAACATATTGATACATACATATATATTCCAATTGAGTTACATTATCCATGACTGTTATTTTTAATGCTCAGAATATTGTATCGATCAAACCAACCAACTTCTACATTATTTTTCTATGAATATATGTCAAATCTCTCGTCTACAAAATATGCCTCTCAGCACTACCTCCATTCTTTCTTTTTTCCAGATTACCATATTTTACTTGTAATTGATGATGAAAAGAACATTTTTTTCACCTTTTATAATCCCACAAAATTCTTCTTATGGTAATAAACATCTGATGTAATACTTAGGAAATATTAATGACTTGAAATATTCCTTAATTAAATAAATGTTATTTATGTTTAAAAATTGGCAAAATATTGTGTTTAAAAAGGAAAGCTATGCAAATGTTATTTGATCTATGCTTTTATTATTGTTATAATTGAGTTTAAGGACAAAACAATACGTCTTCCATTAGTATTAATGTTGTTAGGAATTTGTATTATGGTCAGTATAGTATAAGTTCTATTGTAAAAATTACAGTATTGTGTAGTCATAGTGTAGATATTAAATGGCCAGTATTAAAAATACTTTACCAGTATTACAAAGGCCAGTGTGAATGGCCAAATTTTATATTGTATCTAATTGATTGTAAAATGTTAACCATATAATTTAATTATATTACAAATGTTTAAGCAATAAGTTCTAACTTTATTGGAAAAAGAAAATATAATTTAAAAAATATAATGGTCCTAGTAAATCCAGCAACTAAAATTTTTTTTCTATACTCTCTGAATGAAAGATATCATAGGTGACAGTGCAATGTTTCATTTGTATGTTTTAAATTTATTTTCCTTGAGTACTTCTGTTTGTAAACAGTAGTTCAGTTATAAATACAACATAATTGTGACTAGTATAGATATATATACTATAATATATATAATTTATATTTATGCTTCACTGTGTACATTGGTTAGGTTACATATAATCTCAGCTAAATGTTTCCTGACAAAATAATTCAGTGAGTTTGTAAGGATGAACAAAGAAATATTTTGTTTGTTTTATTATCCCAAGTCAATGGCTCAGAAACTAATTTTATTTCATGATAAATTATCATTCTGCAAAATTTTAATAAAGATGTAGTTCGTCTGAAAATTATAGTTTTTCCTGGAAAAAAAGAACATTTCTTAACACTGGAATGGTTACACATAATCCTTACAAAACCAAGCAAATTTTATGGATTTTGTAAGTGTATTTTCAAAAAATGATCAAAAAATAGATACTTTATTTAAAATTTAAAAAAATTTATATCATTTTTAGAGAAAGTTGTGTTGAAATAATTTAAGATATTAGGCAATTTTTAAATACAAATATTTTGGAATCAGTATGTCAAGAATCAACAAAATGTTAATCAACTCGTTACCTAAATGTCACAAAAATTCTCTTATATACATTAAAAATAGTCTATGTGTGTTTATTTTTATCCAATATATACAAAAGTTTTATAATTTAGTTTTGAAAATAAAGTGTAATATAATTACTTTGATCCTTTTTCTTAAAAAGCTATTTTCATAATTAGAGTACAAATTATTAAAAAAGGATGCCTAATTTTTAAATTAGATATTTTATCCAAAACCTAATGTTATATATAATATTTTACATAAAGGTGCATAGAATTCATCTGTGAATAGTGAAATTTTTTAGAGTAAAACATTTTGGAGTCAGTATGTTGAGAATAAAAAAAAAGTTTTTACACTGAACCTAAATACTAAATACTTGTATACAGGTTGTGGTCTGGACCTAATGTTATTTTTTTTTTTTATTTTTTTTTTTTGGTGATAGAGCAAGATAAATGTGACTCAAATACAAAATTTAAAACATTTTATTTCACACACCCATTTAAAGAGGAATTATTTCGATTTTTTCGAAAGAAACTGTACATTTAAGCAAAAATGTAGAACTTCTGGGATATTTTGATACATTCTTCAATTACTTTAACATTAGCATCATATTCTACATTAAATTTCAAATAGGGATGTATAGCTTTTGATGAACCTGAATCTACAGAATAGCTAATGAAATTGATTGGAACTGTGAAGTTATCATTTTCTTTAAAAAATTAAAGAAAAACCTTACACACTCAATTCTTTAAAAAAATTGCTAGAGAATAACAAATGCTATAAAAAGTGCTTCTAAATCTAAGCTTTTAGAAGATAGGATACAACATTTTATTCGTTACAATTTAAGTACAATTATGCGAGTTTGAATAGTGTAACATGTGGTTTGACCAAAATTACACTAGCTAAAGCACCGGCTTTTAGATAGCTAAAATATCACTATTTTAACTAAAACTAACATAAATTGTTCAATGACATTCTCATTTTCTCTAAAAAAATAATTAATTTAAAGACAGTGAATATCATGTTTAAATCATCATGCAAGGTGAAAGAAAAATGATAACTTCACAGTTACAATCAATTTAATTAGTGATTCTATAGATTCAGGCTCATCAAAAGCTATACATCCCTACATGAAATTTAATGTAGAATATGATGGTAATGTTAAAGTTCGAAGAATGTATCAACATATCCCAGAAGTTCTACATTTTTGGGTAAATGTAAAAGAAAAAATTGAAATAATTTCTCTTTAAATGGGTTTGTGAAATAGAATGTTTTAAATTTTGTATTTGACTCACATTTATCTTGTTCTATCACCCAAAAAAAATTTTTAACACTAGATCTAGACCACCCTGTATACAAGTATTTAGTATTTAGGTTCAGTGTAAAAACTTCTTTTTTTTATTCTCAACATACTGACTCCAGAATGATTTACTCTACAAAAATTCACTATCCACAGATGAATTCTATGCACTTTTTACATAAATATATACCATAGGATCAACCTTGCCCTCCCCCTCATTTATAGCGTAAGAAATAGTGGTTTCCATAAAAATTTTAAAAAATCAAGTGAACTTTAAACGACCGTTAAATTTGGTCTCAAAGTCAAGATTAATGTTACCACCAGGTGCCCCTTTTTGTGCCCTACAACTTTCGTCTCAAACTTTTATTCCTAAAATTTCATTCCTTCTGAGATATTATACCATCCAAATAATTTTCATATAATTTTGTTAAAAAAATCAATAAGCAACAATAAAAGTATTAAACCTGACTGAAATGAACTATCTATCAGTATGAAAATAATAATTTTTTTTAAATAAATAATTCCTGGATTAGAGTATACAATAGGTATACCTAGGTTGTTGATATTTTAGTCGAAGAAAGTTAAATGTGATCATTCATAAATATGATGAAAAAAAAAATTTTTAATATGGTTCCAGAGTTACTCTCTTACAAATTTAATAATTTCATTTTTCTTATACAATATGTATTAGTACAAATAGGAATAGCCTTCTTTTTGTTTCTAAAGTATCTACCAAGGAAACATAATAACATATTAGAAAATATATTATTAGCAAGGAACAGGGAAATAAACTGAAAAATAAGTAGCAAGAAAATAAAGACACAAATAAACTGTATTAACATACATAATTTAAAAAAAAAAAAACATGTGGAAGACTACATTATTTAAAGATATCTTGTAATTATTTTATATCTGGGGAGATTTCCTTTCACCTTATCAGATACAGCTAATTGTTTAGTTTTCTAAATACCTTAATTTTAATGAAAGAAAATTTCCCAAAACCACAATAAAACATCAACAACACAAGACTGTATAGTTATGTTTATTGTACCTTATATACATTTCAATAGGACTGCTATCATCTTCAGAGGTACATTACACACTTAACTTAATAACTATGATTACTACCGGAGTGAGGCGTGTCCCCCTCCTCCTCACCTGATCCCCTCGGCCAATCACAGTTGGCCTCGTCATATATCATGTCAATGGGCGTGGCAATCCTGCTGCCTTCTAATACGTGGAATGAATCTAAAACTAACTTTTGAAATATTTGTATGAAAAATATATAAATAAATTAACTAATGATAATGGTTGATAATAATAAAATTAACATAAAACTAACTTAACCACTTATTAACTACTTAGATACTTTCAAAGCTATCTAGCAATCTATTATTGGTTTCTTCTTTTTTCAATTTTACATTAAAACCCAAACCATGCATACTAGAGATTGCGTGTTCAACTATATTAGATTTTTCCGTCCTATTATACTTGATACGTGCCACATGTTCTTTGAACCTAGTTTCTATCTTTCTCCTTGTTTCACCTAGATAAAACTTATCGCTCAAATTACATTAATTTGGTTTCATGAGTTCCAGACTTTTCCAACATTGGAATTTTGTCTTTAGGATTACCTAGTAAATTAGACAATCTGTTAACACTTTTGTAAGCTACCATTAAATCAAACTATTGAAAAATAGATTCCAACCTCTTGGTAAGGGATGAGTCAAAAAAGGTATACAAGGGAATGCCTTGCTGCAGTAGTAATCATAGTTATTAAGTTTAGTGTATATTGTACCTCTGAAGATAATAGCAGTGCTATTGAAATGTATATAAGGTAGAATAAACATAACTTGTAAAAATTTAAATAAAAAGGGGGTTTGAATTAATGTCTAATTTAACGATTTTGTTTTAAAATTGTAACTTTTTTTTCTTAGAACTTTTATTTAATAAAAATTGCTCAGCTTAAGGGTGCCAGATGGAGTTAACTCATCAATTTTGAAAAAGAAGTTAATTGTTAAATATATCTCAGGGTCGCAAATCCTTTTAAAAGTGTACTCACAGTGGTTCTTGGTGAAATAAAGAAATCTTAGATGTTGTGCTGAAACTTAACATGTTTTATTAAAATGAAAATATTAAAACATTTATACAAGGTTATCATCAAATATTATTAAACATTCATATTCAGAAATCTTAGCTTAATACATCCTCATATTTCTTTAAAAAAATCAAATTGAATTTTATTTATTAAATTTATTTTTAGTTGCAACTCAAAAGAAAAAGCAAAAAATCTTTAGTTCATTTAATTGAATTTGTGTAATTAATAATTTAGTTCTACCAATCAAATAAAGTTTCATTAATTTATTTATTAAAAAGAAAGATTTTACTTTAGTATTTTCATATTTTATAATATAAGACATTGTCTCAATATTATACTCCAGATTTTCAAATTAAACTTATAATTAAACATTAAGAAATTATTACTACATTATAGACAAAAAATGATTTTAGGAATAAAGTCTTAACGTGTATACTAGTCACGTTCTTTTTAGTTAAAAGCACAATTCCTTGGCGATGTCTCGTAGACAATGTACCTCGTCCTGTGTCGAGTCGCTGATGTGGTCGATTCCTTGCTGCTTTACGGATTCATTATTTTATTGTTCAAATAACCAAATGTTTGTTAGTACCATGATTTAAACCGTTCTATTATGAGACTTTACGATCTTGTCCAGAGTTCACAATTCAAAAGTCTTATTTGTCTCGAACATGTGCAAGACTTTTATTTTTACACATTTCACAGAGTTCACATTCTTTAAATTAAAAGTTCATGCTTTTAATTAGAACGAGTATCACTTAGATCAATTTTAGATTGATCTTAGGGCTACTTTTAACATTTTCACCACATTTTATAAAAGTTTCTTTACACAAGAAAACACGTCCTACTATCTTGAATGTTGCACCTAGACTCTTAATGTTTTCACTACATTTTACAAAAGTTTATATACACAAAAATACGTCTGATCACGCCAGACTCCCTCTTAAGACTCTTTTTTCACATATTCACTAATTTTTATAAAACTTCTCTAGACAAAATGATACGTCTGACCGCATCAGACCTCACCTCAAGACTGGAGAGACCGCATGTGTGAATTTCTCACATCCTGTGCTCCAGGGCTCACCTGATTAGCTGACCGGACACTATTCAAATTAAAAGCTTGACGACAGCTTTTGCCTATATTCACTACACAATTTAATATTCATATAACTTATAATTAACATTTTTTACATCACATCAGTATTTTGGAAACCTATATTTAAATTTTATATACCCTTGTCTTAACATGAACATTGAGACATTCTTTTGACTTCTGAAGCCCCCCCCCCCACCCATTCAATTTCAACGTTCCCGGGTCCCTCTTATTATTCAAATCTTAATATAACCATTTTTTGGTTATCCAAGTTAAAATTACCATTTTTGGTATTACAAACTATACAGTCTTTGTGTTGTTAATGTTTTATTGTGGTTATGGGAAATTTTCGTTCATTGTATATTCATCACAGTGGTCTAATGATTCATATGACCTTAGTTTTAGTTTGTATGTTTTGATTGTAGTATGAAAGGAAAAGGGGGGCTGGATGGGACATGGTTGACTCTTATGCACATCTAGTATTTTGAAAGGATAGTGGTTAGAATAAAGTAAGACACTCACTAGCATACAGCCACAAACAAAAACTCTCTTAATAACTTCAAACATCATTTTGAAAACACATTTGATCATATAAATATGAAATGAAGTTTTTTGAAACAAATCTGTATGTTTAAAAAAGAAATGAAAAGTTGTATGAAATTATAGTGGCCATTAGATGATCAGTAATATTCTTAGTACTTACCAACGAAGATACTGATATAAATATCTAAGTATTTTTAATTACCTTACACAACCAGTAATAACTGAAAGTACAGTTTTTTTGGTCAAGCTAAAAGGTTATATTTCGGGTAGTTGTTTTCTTTTTTAAAATAATTATTAGAAATGGAGGAAACCTGTTTAGTAATAATATTACCTTGTCCAGTAAAATGAAGAGCATTACATAAACATTCATGGGTTAATGAATGGTTACAGAAAAGAGAGAAATAAAATCATTTAAATGTTTTAAATGAAATTAAAATATTAGTAATGAGGATTATAATAATTATTATCGCTTGAGTGATAATTTATTTAATAAAGTGTTAGAAATTATCACTTCATTAATAAGGAATGGAACACTAATATGAGGCAATTGATTTCCCCCAAAGAAAGATTGGTAATTATATTTCATTTTCTGACGACTGGCAGAATTTTGAGGATTTAAAGTTTTCTCAGTTTGTATCACCAATGTGTATAGGTCAGATTGTAATTGAAACTTGTGACAGTCTATTGAATTACAGTTCTGTGAAATTATATAAAGGTAAGTCAAAATATTTAGTTTATAACTGTAAAAAATTGCATTAAATTTTTTTTTTTTTAATTTCACAAAAGTTTTTATTTTCTCTTGATAAACATTAATTTAATAGAAAAATATAAATGCAATGTTCTTAAACAGTATTAAAAAAAAGTTAAGAAATTGTTTTTTTTATGAAGAAAATAATTCATTTTGAAAATTATAAAACTTACTTGTAAATATTATGAATGAAACATAAATTTCTTACTTAATTTATGCAATACTTGCAACACATTAAAAATAACAGTCTTATTTCAATCAGTGTAAAAAGTAAAGAAAATAAAAAATAAGGAATATGTTAGTTGCAGCAGTAATTTAAACTAAAAGAAGACACAAAGGATAACAAGTTAGCTTGAGAATACTCTATAACAGATGATTCAGAGGAATCTTGATGATTTTCTGAATTTTGTAAATCTTTATAAACAGCCAATTCATCAGTGAAGAGTATATAAAATCAGACATAGGTGTTGATTTGTGGATATAAACAGGTGTATTGGATGTGCAAGTAATAGTAGTTGAATAAATTACCTTAATTCTATAGCTCACAGTCCTGTCTTTCTTTCAAAACACGATAGTTTCCCCTCTTCCTTCGAGCATTATTAAACGTTAATATTTCTTGCAACTTGATGGCGTCAGTATTTATAATATATAACAAAATGAAGACTGGAGATTTTGATTAATTTTAACCAAATATTGATTAAGGTTTCCCAATTCAGTTTCAAAAAGTATATCATTTTTTCCTTTATCTGCAATTTTGTTTTTTGTTTCCTCATACTTTGGTCATTTCTTTACTATCTACCATTGATAGATAGTTACATGCATCCATCAACAGTTTACTTTGTTTGATTGATAATATATCATTTTCTTTGGGGAGGGGGTAGAGCTGTTGTTTGTGCCTCAACAACAAAAATTGAAGATATGCCTGTCAGTTAAACATTAGGTGCTTCTGACTAGTGAATCCTCGCCTTCGGTCTGGAAAATTAGTGTCATGGTTATTATTGATATGTCTGTATGTATATTTTGTATTAGTATAAAATAATTTTAATAAAATGGAGTTTATTGCAACTCATTTTCAACAGAAGCATAACAATTTTGTACATGCTTAGAAGCACTTTGATGAAACACACATTGCCATAAAAAAACCAGACAATTCTACATCACTTTATTACAATTACGAAGACTACTTACTATAGTATAATTTTAATGGGTTTGATTAACGCTAATCAAGAGTTCATAATGGTGGATGTTGGTGCCAAAGGTAGAGTTTTAGATGGTGAATTGCTTTTTTATACAACATTCTGGGACCTATTTTAAAAACGTTAACTTAATATACCATCACCAACACATTTATCAAAATCATCATAAACATTCCCATATGTATTTGTAGCGAATGATGCATCTGTCTAAACACAAATTTAATGTAACCATATTGTCAACAAAATTGCATGGGAGAACAACAAGTATTCAATTATTATATGTCAGCAATACATTGCGTTGTTGAAAATGCATTCGAAATTCTGGCCTCAGATATAGAATTTTTCAAAAAACTTATCTGTCTAATGATGCATCTATCTAAACACAAATTTAATGTAACCATATTGTCAACAAAATTGCATGGGAGAACAACAAGTATTCAATTATTATATGTCAGCAATACATTGCATTGTTGAAAATGCATTCGAAATTCTGGCTTCAAGATATAGAATTTTTCAAAAAACTTATTAGTGTTGGACCAGAAATACTACTATCCCCTAATACTACCCTGCTGTTATCTACACAACTTTTTAACCAAAGAAGCATTTATATTTCACAAAATACTGAAAAAGTGTCTGAAAAATTAGGCCTGCATTTGAATAATACTTCCACATATAAACATCAGTTTAACACAAAAGCAATCAAAGATTTGTATTGTGCATACTTTAACAAAAAATACAACATTTGGAACTGAATCAACTTTTTTTCTTTTTTTTTCCATTCTGGGCTGTGAAAGCCTCCTTCAGAGGCCTCACCGGCGTCGACCTAGCGATCTTTCGCCGCCCCAATTTCCTTCCTACACCCAATCAGTAATACCCGTCATCCTTATGAAGGAACAGATACTACCGATAGGGTTGTCTAGGATGGTTTTCATCTCTTGCCCCGAAGGGCCTAGAGAGTATAGCCTGGCTCGTCCTAACGCCTCACACTCTAAAAGAATGTGTTCTGCGGACTCTTCAGCCAAACCACATTTCCTGCAAGTATTATCTGCAGCAATCCCTATCCTGTGTAGGTGTTTTCTGAGGTGACAGTGGCTCGTTAAGAGCCCAACCACCCACCTCATGTTTTCCCTTCTGAGAGAGATGAGTTGTTCCGCATGTTTCTTGCTTGGTCTAAATAACCTTTTAGCAAGTCTACTAGTGGTTGAATTCGTCCAGGCCCTATTCATCCCCTCCCGTATCCATGTATCAACCGCTGCCCTGGCATGTCCATAGGAGATCCCGAACACCGGTTCCGGGCCCACAAAAGGGGATTCTGAACCTGACCTGGCTAATTCATCTGCTCTCTCATTACCATCAATACCTGAGTGGCCAGGAACCCAACCCACAGTGACCGTGTTCATCTGACTAAGCTTTATCAATGATGAGATACAGTCCCATACCTGCTTCGACTTTACCCTAGTCGTGTTTAATGCCTTAATTGCAGCTTGACTATCTGTGAAGATCAGAGTGTTCTTACCTATGTATTTCATTCTTTGATTCTCCTTGATACATTCAGAGATAGCACCTACTTCTGCTTTGAAAACAGTAGCATGCTTACCTAGGCTCAGTACGATGGAACTCTCTGGGTTGAGCCCATTTATTCCTTCGCCCGTACCCATCTCCGTTTTCGAGCCATCTGTGAACCAGACTATATCTTGCTCGTTATATAACCTCCTTCCAGACTCCCATTCTTCCCTAGAGAAGATCTTCGTCTTGAAAGGCTTGTCTAATGAAACATTAGGTATCATGTGATCTGAGGGCATGTCTAACACTTCCCTGATGACCACTTGATTTATCCTGCAAGTGACCGATTGCAGGCCACCTCTTTCTCCAGCAACCCGTTTGCTGTAGTCTGTATGCACTCATCCTGGCCTGTCCCTGAATATAGACCCCTAGGGGAGGGAGATCCAGTAGAGCATTCAAGGTAACCGTTGGTGTAGACCCCATGGCCCCCGTGATGGCCAAACAAGCCACCCTTTGGAGACCATCCATTCTACTTCCAACCCCACCTTGTAACTCAGCACTAGATCTTTTAGTGTCCAGAATATTTTTAATCTTTCCTAAAATTGGATCATAAAGTATTTATTTTTTCCTGGCGTCATCCATGGTAGCATTATTTTTAATGTTTTTATAAACAGTCAGCAGTTCTTTCAATGCCGCCATTCTTTTATCCTATTTAAAAGAATAGGATAAAATGTAGAATGAATTTGTTAGATTCCATAATTCTGTCAAAAATTCCAATTTAGATATAAAATTATTTCAAGAAACCCAGTTTGAATTACTTTCTTCAGTTTCCATTTTCAGCTTTATGTTAAAACAAACAATGAATGTTACTGTTTAAAAGGCAGGTAAACACATGCTTCAATTCAGGTATTGAGGAATGGATTGAGGACTCCCATTACATTGTCAGTATCCCCTCAACTTTTAATACTGCAGATCGGAATTATGGAATTTTAGTAATTTTTCAGTATCCTTCATCAATACTACTTTAATATTGCTCAGTATTAAAATATTGACAGTATAAATGATTGTCTAATGGCCACTTATGGCATTATTGTAGCCAGGGCCGATGGTTAAATATATTGGAAAATATGGAAATTTTCAAATTAACATTGAAAGGACAAAATATTATAAATGAGCAAATAAATAATCAGTTAGATAAAATCTTTAACAATTTAACATTATTGGATTATTACTTAATTGAAACAGCAAACTGTGAAAACTAACTAATAACATAAGGGTGTCCACCAATCATAGAAAATGGCGGAACCTACGAGTAGAAGAGAGGGGAGTTTACATGGGTTATATGAGGGATGGAGTAGTAAAAAAATAGCTTTTGTTCATGTGAAACATGTTATCAGGTTAATACAATGTTAGAAATAGCAAGTGAATGTTGTAGAACCAAATTATATATGTTATAGCAGAAATATAGGCTATCTATATGATTTTTTTATGAGAGAGAGAGAGAGAGAGTTCCAGGAAGAAAGGAAAATATTTCATGTAGTTGTAGGTGACATTAAAAAATACACTAACTTAAACTCCATGTGACCCATTGCCGGAAATACGTGGTTGTCTATATGTATTTAAAAAAATTATATTTAAAAAGCTAGAAAAGGTGCAAATTTAAAACTTACGATACATATTTGTGTTACTTATGCAAAGATCACTACAAAAAAAGGAAATACTTTTGTTAACTGTTTCAAAATGGTGGCTGATACATTTTTTATAAGTCAAAAATTATTACCGGTATATTTACTAAAAATTAACAATATACAAAAAATCATTTACTTTTAACGTCAATAAAAATGATTGTTGATTTTTTTTTTTTCAATAGGTCAAATGCTAACTGAGTTATGGATAATAATTGAAAAACATAATTTTTTGCTAATTGACTACAATGCCCAGGATTACTTATTTTTATTGTATTACCATCATCAATGTATTAATGGAGTAATTAATTAACATTAAATACATTTATTCTGTATATCAAACGATAACCGTGTTTCTAATGAAACTTTTTACTGTTATATGAGATGCTTAATCTATATGAATAAAGAAACAACCAGAGCTGATTTATTTCAATCAAAATAGCTAAGGTAATTGTTGCAAACAGGCAATTTATTCTAACCAAATCAGTTATGTCAATTGACTAGTTCCACTTTATTATTATTTTTGTTGAAACCTTGTATAATAAGTCAATTTTATGTACGGTAGTTTAACAATGCCAAAAGTTTCTAGTCATTCAGAATATTTTTTTACGGTTTTTGTGATGGTACTGCAATGGATGCAGTTAATGAATATTATATTCACTGTATAGTGGCAGAGTTATGTATTTTCTAGAGTATTTAATCATTTGAGTCTTGAGGGTAATTTTCCTAGTGCCCATGTTTTGTCTTAACAAAGGGTTGATTTTAATGAAACTGAAGCATGTCTTAACCTGGCAGAACAAATTTTGACATCAGTTGTAGAAGATTAGTTAGTCATTTCAACTCGCTCAAAGCAAGAGTATGGATGACTGTATGAAGAAATGGATTATATCTCTTTCATATTTAGTGTGTTCTATAACTTCTACAAAAGTCATTATAACATGAAGAAAGTTTTGTCGATGGCCGAGCAATAATCCAAGGTTCTTGGAGGAGTGGTTGGCGATCCCACCAGCTGATTGAACTACCAATCGCAAACAGCCTATCCCTCTTCTTCTTCTTGTTCTGGGAGCCTTTCTTTCTATAGTCAGCTTAACTCCTCTACATGCTGTCTACCTATATCTACTCTTTCCTATTGAAGATCTTCTTTCTTTTGTTTGAATCTTATGTTTCAGCTGAACCCTAATGGTGTAACTCGATCCATGCTTAATAAGGTGAAGTCTCCAAGCTCTATCCAGTGGAGATGCAATTGGAGCCTCCAGGCAGTAAATAGTCTTGCCTGGACATGTAGAGTTCTGACTTGGTTTACAGTTCTTTCTCGTGACTTCTCTTTGTAGCTTTTCATGAAATCCACATGGATCAGCAAGAACACCTAAATCAAAATATTAATAATCAAGCTGTAACACTGGAGGCTATAGTGCCATCGACCATCCAATTGGAATTGGCCATTGAAGAGCAGGATTCTATTTTGAGTGCAAATTATTTCTAGAAATAGAGAAGTTGAACTCCTTAAAAGTCCAGATACACCAGACTTTTTTGGTTCATTTAACGATGCTATAAGGCAACTCACTAAACTGAATGTCAAAAGACCTAATCTCACTAATAAAGAAAGAAGAGATGCTATTAAGGCAAAGCTTCAAGAAAGTGGTGAAGAATGGGATTTCTCCAAATGGTGGAGGGGTGAGAAAAGAAGAAGAGGAAATCGGAGTTGGGAATTGGAGTTCTGAAGGCGGTTCTGAGGCAAGGGTGGGTTTGATCAAATATTGTAGAGACAAATAATTGAAACATTCTGCTGAGGGACCCTTGAAAAAGGCCAGGATTGAAACTCAAGTCTCTGATACAAATCCTTAATGTTCAGAGCCATCTAGAAAAGAAGTAACGACTTACAGGGACATTCTTTCCATCAAAATGGCTGTTGAGATAGAATCCTATCATGATGCCAAACTCTCAAAAAACAAGGTGGGGACATTGAGGATGCACTAATGGATAAATTTCAACCTTTATAGGATGGGACTTTCCATCATTTTCTGGGAGCTTTATTGAGAAAGGAGCTCTAACACTTTCCTGCCTCAACAAAGCAACAAAGCGTTGGCTGAAGAAAATCATACCTGCATTCCATCCGACTGTGGACAAAAGCTCGGGAAAAAGCTTAACAGATGGACTGCTCAACAACTAAACAACTCATTATTGAGGCTGAATAGAGGCTGTCTAAAACAAGTTATGGCGTCACTTATTAGACACAGCCACTTCAGGAAACATATGCTAACACTCAAGATCACCAATAGTGATCCTACCTGTAAGCTATGTAAACTGTCTGATGAGACTGCTAGGCTTATATCATCCAGAAATATGAGAGCTTGAGGCTAAAAAAAAAGCCATCTTTGGGATTCTACAACCGAGTGATGACTTCATTGCTAGGATAAGACAAAAGCACTTGAGCCTTGTTGAGGGCACAGGTATCGGCTTGCTTTGCTAATAGGTCCTTGGGGTATACTATAAGCTTAGGTAGATGTACAAAGTATCTTGAGTCCTCATACCCCAATAATTTAATGTTATCCAAGGTTGATATTTCATATTATATATATCCAATTGTAATCAATATGAAAAAATAATTATGAATTTACATAATACATTCGTTATTACTTTCATATAATTTAACAAAAATTAATCGAATTAATTATATATAATATCACAACTATATTATTATGAAGACTCACAAATGATATGCGGTATGAGGTAAGTGATTTATTTTCATATACACATTGTCATGTGTCACGTTTATTATTTTTACTTTGATTAAATACATCATATATTTGAAATAATTAATTTATAAATATCTAAATAATAATTAGTAAAATGAGATAATGTAGTTATTGTTCTCACGGCATGAATTATTAGACCCAAGTGATGAAATTTACAGAGATCATGCTTCCTATAACACTTTTTGACATTGGTAGTTTAAAACAGTGAATATGTTGTGTACTAAAATTTTAAAAACTTGTGTTGGTATTTTAAGACAGCGGTCCGTCGATTTTTTAAATTCAAATTGGTGAACTTTACTGATTGCTACTATGAAATGATATATTTATAGATTTCTTACTTGCCTGAGTAATCTTATATAAACTATTAAAGTTTACAGATGTTTCGCCTATTTGTCAATCATCATTAGAACATTTGAACACAAAGATTTAAAAATCACATTTAAATGTAAAGAAAAATAAAAAATTTAGTCGGACAAAATGAAAGTGGACAGTCACTGACTGTAACATAAAATTTAATAAGTGTAAAAAAATGTATTATTATTTACGTTTAAATGTGGTTTCTATATGTGTGTGTGTTTTTATATTATTTTAACATATTTGAATGTGATAAGTTTTCCACATGTTCTGATGATGCCTGACAAATAGGCGAAACAGCTGTAAAATTTAATAGTTTATATAAGATTGTTCAGGCAAGTAAGAGATCTATAAATATATGATTTTTAAAAATTTTATATATGTGATTTTGAGTTCAAATTAGCGGTATCTTCACAGTTAGGACCGTTAAAAACATTTTTATAAAATTTTCCATTTATAATTTTTAGTTTTTGTTTAAAGGCGAAAAACCTTTCCATCCCATTAAAAAAAAGAAGAATAAAAGACCATAAAATAAAGACCCCCAGGCCTCGAATACTCTAAGTGTCAGGGTCGGAAGAAAACAAGAATTGGTCAA